>JAABKJ010000868.1:0-32425 GCA_011634705.1 Andricus grossulariae
GAGCAGAAGTGGATGACGTACACGTTCCAGTTGCGTCGGGATTGGTTGCTTTAAGGAACCATGATCGTAGCTTCTGGAGTCTAAAACTTCTCTCATAATAATATAATAATAATAATCCAGAGGCGACTGTTGTCACCTCCAACACTCGCGGCCGCTATGTAAGCATAACAGCGGTAAAAGAAGAACTGCTAAATACATCATGCTCCTAATTTTGTACCTACAACATCATCGCAAATGATTTCATACGACGTATTTAATTAACTAATCACATCTTCATCTCATCAGTCACTTGACTTAGTCCGTGGCTATGATGGAAAACCGGTTTCTTTTTAACTCGAGAACAAGTTCGAGAAAAAAAATATAATAATAGATCTTTATTAAGATACCAACAACATATACAAAGTATTCAGAAAATATTAATGAAAGGAGTACTTAAAGGGCAGAGGTAAAGCTTAGAGCTGCTTTGCATCCTCATCCCAACTAGCCATTCTCTGTTGAATACTCCCAGTTGTTTGATACAACAGAGAAAGTCTGGTCACACACTGCGCGATCAAACATTCAACACCCACCATTGTCGAAATAATATGATGAAAATAAAACTGATCGTCTTGATTTGAATAAACGGAAAAGGAGAGGCCAGTTGCAACCTGTTATTATCACGTTAGATAACCTAAAGACACAGAGGAAAAACTAGTGAGCAGACTCCACAGGTATTTTATGTTGTGACGGCAGCTGGCAAGATGTCTGCACGACGAGGGTCAGGCAATAATACCCAGTAAAAGAATTTGAATAGATATAACGCGAAAACGAATTCAATATAGGTTTGGTGTATTGGATTTGCTGCCATTATCGAATTGGACCTTTCAATTCAATTCTGCAATGCATGAGGCTCTATTCAGCCGATTTTATTTTATGAAATGAAGGAAAATTATAAGTGTTTCAGGGTAGCAATGAGTATAATTATGAAAAATAAAGTTGCCCAAATACTTTCGTGCGGTTTGGGCGAGCGATATTAATTATTTAACTGAACGAAGTGATATTAACCAAACTTTGACTCCAATTCGGCAATACACATGATTTTGGGCGATGGACGCGGTGGGTAACTGGTGACTTCACTGCGGACAGTTGGTAACTCACTGGATTCATCGCCCTTCACTTTGCAGAATTGTGTCTGTCAAATCATGTGTATTGCCGAATTGAAGTCAAAATTTGGTTCGTATAACTCCGTTGAGTTAAATAATTAATATCGCTCGCCCAAACCGCACAAATGTATTTGGGCAACTTTATTTTTCATAACTATACTCATTGCTACCCTGAAAAACTGATAATTTCCCTTCATTTCATAAAATAAACTCGGCCCAATAGAGCCTGATGCATTGCAGAATTGAATTTAAAGCTCCAATTCGATATTGGAAGCAAATCGAATAGACCAAACCTAACCTGAATTCGTTTTCGCGTTATATCTATTCAACTTCTTTTACTGGGTTTTTAAATCTTTTTATGGGAATTCTTTTTTCTTCACGTCATACGAACGAAATAAATCTTCAAAAATTTTCAAATTATACATTTTTTTAATGATACAACATCACACTTTTATTATATTTGTTTTTTTTTCTTCAATCTTATGATTTTTCACCACTTTGCTTCTACATTTTGTGAAATTGCTCTTAAAGGCCATACTAAATTTAAACCTTAATAAATGATAGGCCGTGATGAATTCTTTAGTTTCCTGAAATTTTTGAGCGAAAAATTATTCAAAAGAATGTTTAAATAATCTTTAACTTATTTGAATCATTTAATATATATTTACACAACACTCAGAGGTTCAAGTATATTTTTTTCAGTCGAATGAGTCAAAGCCAAAAAAAAAAGCAAAATATTATGTATATAATATAATTTAAAAACTTATGTATTATGTGACGATAAAAAAATATTTATGGATCAAATCTTTGTATCTTTTTTAATTTTGAGAGGTTTCAATAAACACCATTTTTAGCTAAATTAGATGTAAATATATAACAAATAACTAAAAAGTTTAATTTTTCATTTGAAAATTAAAAGGAAAATGAAAGGAAATAGCTAAATTTTAAAATTTACAAATGTTCCAAAAAGCTATTTATATTTGATCAAAAAATGCAGCTGTATAATTTTTAGAAGTTGTATGTGGAAAAAATTGATATCAAAATTCGTGAAACAAAAACAAAATGGATACAAAGGAGTAATCAGATGATATCGCAACCTCAAAATTTTGTCGTCCTGGTAAATTTTATCAAAAGTATCTGGAACTTGCGGTCTGTCATTTAGAGGAAGCAGTGAGTCGCCCAAGTCAGAGCACAACGGGAATTATTCAAGTTTGATAGATCTTATTGCCGAATGCGATCCTTTCCTCAAACATCACCTTGGGAATTCTTGTCCAAAATGCAGCGTCAGTGTGTCTTATTTTTCAAATAGAATCTGTAATAAACTTATCCTATCGATTTATTCTTATGCTATAAAAAAAAATCGTCTCTGGAATAGAGTTGTGTAAATATTATGGAATCAGCGTGGATTCTACTCCTGACGTGTCGCGAATTGACCAACTCACTTTGATCGTGTGATACGTTCTTGAGAATGGGGATCCTGTTGAGAGATTTTTGAAATTCATTTCTTCAGCAAGTCATTGAGCGGGTGAAATGGAAAACGTTGTATCAAGTGCCCTGAAATATTTAGGAATCGATATTAGTGATTTTCAAAAGCAATCTTATGACAATGCAGGAAACATGTCAGGACAGTATGCTGGCTTGCGAGGTTAAATACGGCAGTCTTATGAATAATCACAGGATCACAAAATGGTTTTGGGTGTCTAATGGGACTCTAATAGGTGTATTTTATGTTTTTAGGGTCCCTGAGCACGAATACATTCGCAGAATTAAGCCAGCACGTCAGGATTTGCAGTAGAATTAAAAAAAATACCAACTGAGAAATCGGTATTGTAGGGTGTGAGGTTTTTTGGTTTCTGGGTTTGGGTTTTGCGGGTTTGTTGGTTTTTTAACGTGAGTCCCCTTTCCTCTCACGATGGGGTGCTTGTTTAGCGTGAGTCACCTTGCCTCTCACGATGGGGTGCTTGTTTAGCGTGAGTCCTCTTTCCTCTCACGATGGGTTGCTTTTTTAACGTGAGTCCTCTTGGCTCTCACAATGGGGTACTTGTTTAGCGTGAGTCCCCTTGCCCCTCATGATGGGGTGCTTGTTTAGCGTGAGTCCCCTTGCCTCTCAGGATGGGATGCCTGTTTAGCTTGAGTCCCCTTGCCTCTCACGATGGGGTGCTTGTTGAGCGTGAGTCCTCTTGCCTCTCACGATAAGGTGCTTTTTTAGCGTGAGTCCCCTTGCCTCTCACCACATTTGTTCTTTATAACTCGCCTAATGCTTATCCTGTCTTTTCGGAATAACGTGTTTTTTTCGTTTCAAATTATCTGCGAATGGGTTTAGCAAGTTTAAGTTTTGTCATTTTATTCAGAAACTCTTCGTCATTTATAAGAGCCCTTATTTGGGGTCCATCTAAAACCCCCTTATCATTTTTTGCTTGAGATAGGTTTGGAAACTTGATGAAGAGATAGCTGAAAGTATCACTGTCACTTGATCTCATAGCTTTAATAAATTGCTTAATGAGCCCGAGTTTAATGTGCAAAGGTGCGAAAAGTATCATCGTAGCTCTCTTCTAAACTTCTAGAATATGATACCGGAACAGGCGCATACACATTCCCATTGTGCAATAATACTGCTTCAAAACTTTGTGTGTATGAAGCAAGAAACAACCGACAATCGTCAGGATTGTAATTGATGCAACTAAACTCAAAAATCAAACCTTTAATATCATCACAAAAATCTATTGAGCCTTCGTAAGAGAAATAATGCCTGAAAGGTTAATCCCTTTTTCTTAAAAAGGTACCTTAGTATTTTTTGTAAGAACTCCTTTTTCTTTTAGCCTAGCTGCGAGAAGCTCAGCGCTTTCTTTTGAGAGTTCTAAATCTCTTACGCGATTATTTAGTTCTGGTTGGTTAAACATTTCAGTAGCTTCTTTATTTTCGTTATCGGCTCCTTCGAGATTAGATTCACGATCTTCAATATTTGTTGATAAATGAGGTTCTGCAATTTCTTCATTCACTCCCATGGATTCGTTTTCGTTTATTCTTCTGCCAACTGAGGCTTCTAGAATGTTTTTTTGAATTGTCATTGTAACAGAAGCGACCGATGGATATGAAATATCAGATCTGTTTTTCGCATAAATTCCAAGTGTATAAACTAAACAGAAATAACAGTCATCTATATAATTCGCAGGTTCTCGCAAAATCATAGGAGAACTAAAGCGTTTCTTTGTTGTATCTCCCTTTTGCAATTTACTAAGAAATATCGCTCAATAAGCGCACAAAGTATTTGGTATCGAAGTCTTATCAAAATCAGCCATAGCATTTTGATAGCAAGAGTTATATATTTGTTTATATTGATCTGTAAAAATCTTCCTGTTTCTTTTTGACACGAATTCTCCACAAAAAAAGACAAAACTCATCCGGATAGTTTGTGCACATTGCGATTTTTCTTCCAAAAGTACAATGTTATTTCAAACTGAGGCCCTTTATATCAATAAAGTGCATGTGTCACTCAGAGAAAAAGTTGTCTTGAAAGAAAAGCATCGTCCTTTTGCCTGTTTTGTTCTGAACGACGTGAATATATATTTCACACAAACAGAATTATTTGGCTGCACGATTAGGTGAAGTTAGTAGCATTAGGAAAACTTTTGCTACCAACGGATTCCTGCTGAGACAAATGAAAATCATCTCAACCTTAAATTTAAGAGGATATTCCATTTACGAAAATAAACATCCCTTTGTGAGAGGCAAGAAGACTCACGCTAAAACAAGCATCCCATCGTAAGGGGAAAGGGGACTCACGCTAAACAAGCACCCCATTGTGAGAGGCAAGAGGACTCACGCTAAAAAAGCACCCCATGTTGAAAGGCAAGGGGACTCACACTAAACAAGCACCCCATTGTGAGAGGCAAGAGGACTCATGCTGATCAAGCACCCCATCATGAGGGACAAGGGGACTCACGCTAAACAAGCTTGAAATTCAGTATTGCGACTTAATTTTATATTTGATCGATAATTAAAAAAAGCTTTTATTTTCTGAAAAAAGCACTCCCTATATAATTTAAGACATATTAAATTGTGGAAATAAAGTATCAAAACATGCACGAATATATGTCCATGGAAAAATTGAGCAATATTAGAATTACGAAATTCACAAGATAACTAGCTCTCTGAGATTTTCTATATTACCGATCAAGTAACCGACCCATTATCCAGCACTGTTACCATCCCCACCAAAATTTTCAGCCTTAGTTCCCCGTATGTGATGTTGCAAGATTTAATTAATTTTAATATATTTAGAACGTTTATATCGTCAATTTATGATATCAGAAGTAAAACAAAATACTCCACCTATGAAACTATAACTTTTTTATACTTGAAGTCTTTGAAAATATTCTATAAGTGTGTTTGATTGTTGAATTCGGAAGTTTTTAACTTATATTTTTGTATGCCTGTAATGACTAGTTTATGCTGCAATGGGTGAGGGTTCAAAAATGTAATTAACTCAGTTCCTAAAATTGTTAATTTACATATATTTTAAAGAATACGACACAAACTATTTACAGGACTGTGAGAAAAAAACATGGTAAATATAAGTATAAACGCAAGTTAGTGAAAAAATTGTAAGACCAGTATACTGTGAAAAAACTTGTTTTTGAATTTATATTTGAAAAAAAAATGTGTACACATTTAAAATTCCTATTTATGTCGCGTCCATTCCGCCATATTGATGTGACGTAGCACGCCTTCAAAAGCTTGCGAATAAGCCGGGAGATTCATGTTTTTTTTCTCATAAAAATAGAAAGAAAACAGTGCTACCATTGATATTTTGTGCCTGAATATGAGAACACCTCTGTCAAAAATCCAGGAAAATTATTTACATCTATGCTCAAAGGTGAGGAACGAAGAAATGGTACAAAATTGTTAGGCGTGAAATGTGCCCTACAACTTTAACGTCAACAGTATATTGTTGCGAAGATCAGTTCAACGATAAGTAAATATATTTATTTTGAATAGAAAAATATAAAATATGCCTTCTTTTAAAAAACATAAAACTCATAATTGACTGACGTTCAACGGTGTTATATATATGGCATCTTTGGGGATGCCGGGATGTATGTGAGATATAATCTCGCAAAATCAAATCGGTTATTTACGCAACAAGTATTATAAAATAAATTATCTATATAAGTTATTATGAATCAAATAATTATAAATTTTATAAAAATTTTATAGAAGTATTTATAAAACCATCTATTGTATAAAATAAGTGATGTTAGGTTTTCCGGATGCAATATTGCATATATGCTACGATTCGCCTGAAGTAATGATCATTCTAAATCAATAAATTAAATATATGAAAATAATTCTTCCGAAGCAGGGTAACGTCATTCATTTCATTTACTTATTTTTTCGCTTTTACACCTCAAGTCTCAGAAACGGTGAATTTGGAGCACTTCGCAAAAAAATCACTTGTCATAAGTGTAATCGCTTTTGGAAAATTATCCGAACTGGCTTTAACGTATCCAGGCATACCGATACTCTACCAAAATAAACCCTTTTAGACAAAAAACGTTGATGATTAATTATTTGGATTGTTTTCATCAAACTGACCATGAATTTTCTTCAGCTTTGAAAGCGCGTGACGTCAGTTTTAATCTCATTTAACTATTGAACAAATAAATAAACGCTACCGTAAATAGAATCACCATATACTTCGATCATAGTTCTTTTCACAATGTTCACTATTTTCTCTATGAGATAGGTTTTAATTTATAAGAACTTTGTGTTTCAATAACTAAATAATACTAAAATGGCAAGAACTATAAAAGCAATATGAACATATTATTTAATCCAACGTTTTTGACTTTTTATAAATAAAATAATCAACATTAAAAAATATCATTTTATCGTCAGAATTCATTGAAAAATGAAGATCTGAGCTGTTTGGGTTTGGCACATCACAAATATTTCTGGAAAATAATTAAAAGTTTTGACCTAAGGATTATAAAAAAATAGAAGTAATGAGAACTACACTGTTAATTGAAAAACGACATGTAAGTACTATAATATGCTTCAATGGACGGATTAGACTATAATTTTAAACATTATCTTTTACTAATGGGTGAAAATTATATCATAGATTTCCAAAATTGCAGTCTTTATATGCTTCGCATTTCATAATAAAATGGATGCAGCCCTGCAGCGATGGGCGGCCACATTCCTCTTTCAGCGCTCTCCTGTATTCAATTTTCGTGCTGATATCTTTATTTTGTCCTATCATAATTCGAGATGCACAAAATGTGCATCGTGACTCTACACTAGAGGGCGTTCGTCCTCTGTCATTGTGCAACCGAATACAAAACAGAATCTGGACATTGCCCCTGTGCACATGTGAGGTAGACCTTCTGGAAACAAAACAGAAGGATGAATTTATATCTTTATTTACATGCATATATTTAGTAATATTATATTGAAATAAAGAATAAAATTTCAGATAAAAACCTGTTCAAAATACTAAGATGCAATTCCTTGCCTCTCTGAAGAAAAACCTTTTCAAATAAGAGTTTTGAAGAAAAAAAAAAACAGAATTTCCAAAAGTATAGAATTACTGGATTTTTCTCTCTCTCTACCCCTACTACAGTCACCACTCTCTCCCTTCTTCACTTGCTATAATTTCTAATCTCCGCCCCTCGAGTCTACGGCCCTCTCCCCCTCACCTTTCTCCTACATACTCCGCCCCTCGCTATAACCGCCTCCGATCTTGTCGCCCCTAAACTCATATAAACCGACTTCTAGGCTTCTTCTCCATCATAACCGTTCCCTTCGTCTTTTATGCCCCTCATCATCTCTTATCATCAACTTCTCAACCGTCAGGTTGAGAATCATTCAATCTCAATCTCCCTATATAATCATCAATCTACCCATCCCGCTAATCAGGACCTACCTCACCCTTCACCCTCTCCTAAAGCCCTCAGCGTACTGACGTAGACCCCTCTCGGCACCTTCATCTACTTAAGTACCATACACTGATGACCAAACCACTTCTAATCGCTCTCTCCTTTCTTCTCCTCCTTCAACTTTTTCTCATCAATAAGCCCCTCCCGTCGTCTTTATCGACTCTTTCACCCATCTACATTCTCCCACCCTCAACCTTCTAAGGAAATTGCTATTGGCGTATTGCTATAACAAAAATCATTTTGATTAACAAAAAGTCTGTATGTTCCATATATAATCGTTATGATCCGCAAAAAGTAATTATGTTCAGGAAAGTGCTTCAAAAGTCTCTGCAAGAAAAATGAACCCTCTTTTTTCTATGTTGATAGGCTGTTGTTACTGAAATTGCTATGAATGTGTACATATAAAGCCTGTGACAGCGATCATGGAAAAGAGTTGGAAAAATAACAAAATACACTAGAGTTTAAAAATGTGGCATGCTGATCTAAATTCAAATACAAACATTTCTAACAATCTGTAAACCCCCCTCCCCCCAGAACGTTTTAAAGAACCATCGATTTCAAAACTTGGCAATCAGTTTCAACAATTCACTTGATGATCTTTCAAGTATACGAGGAGCTATGTTTCTTAAAGGATAACAAAAATTGTTTTAAGCCTCCTGTATGGCAGTGAGCCACCCTTACGAAATGCTTGAGTAATGCCGCAGTAATTATAGTGCAACACGAGCGATCGTAGTGACCATCTCTACACTTCAGGAGATATGTTGGCTCTCTTTGATCCAGGCACATAGGTTGTAAATCCAGCGTATGATTAGAAGTCGGTATAGAGAATATGGTAGTTTCGACATTGATAATGCGAAGGTAACAAAGGAAATATATTGTCAGTTCTTCGTCCTTAACGTTGTATCTTTGAGAAGTAATAACATTTCTGTTCAGAATGGAAGGATAGTATCCCTACTGGAAAAAAGAAAGATGGAAAGAATAATCACTTTTTAAATAGGAACGTGGAATTCATTTCTCTTTGATTCTATCAATTTCGACAATATATTGTCCCTCATCCCTTGCCTGATATTCTCATATTTTCATTTCTTAGGGTGGTCTAAAAAAACGACATTCGATTTTTGGTGATCGACCCCCCCGCCCAAATTTGTTTTTATTTCCGGAAAAAGGAATTCGATTTTTTTGTTCATATCGGTCAAAATTAACCCATGCCACCGGGATTTTGAAATTAACATGGGATTTAAAATGGAAAACGCACAGATTTCGAAGAATTGGAAAAAGAACTACTTGTTATTAAATTTGTGTAAATTAAAGATTAATCGCTTTTTGAGGAATGTTTCAGGAGTAATTTCACATCAATAGATTTTAATTGTTAACCATTCAATATCCTTGTAATGTGCTAGGAAAATGCCCCCAAAAATGAAAAATCGCAGTTTTATGTAAAATTATTGATAGACATTATTTTTTTGAATTTTGTCTTCTTTAATTATTTTCATTTGGAAAGTGATAAGTTTCCAAGTATTTTTTAACTAGTTTTTAATTGTTTGAACAATCCCCCCTCCCTTTAAATCGTCTTCTGTTATTTTCTTTCGATATAAATGATACAGTTAATGAATGTCAAGAGTAATAGGGTAGATCTACCGTTTGTGGCCACTTTAAGCAATTTCGTATCTTTTATCAAGAATTAAATTAACTTAAATAAAGTATTTCATAACGAAATATGAATTAATAACAATACTAGTGTATCAATAATCAAATTATTAAAAGTCCAAACCTTTGAACCTTACTTTATTATAAAAAAATAACAATATTTAACCTTACCTCCTGTTTCACCAGTAGTGGCCATAGATGCATCAGTAGTGGCCATAGATGCACCAGTAGTGGCCATTGGTTGCATCACTTTTGGCCATAGTAAGTAATTTTTTTTGTTGGAGTGAATTTTATTAATATTTACTCAATTACTTATCAATATATCAAATTCTTTTTAATATAATTACACAAAATACAATTAAATTGTCGCAATAGGGAAATATTAGTTATTTTTTAGACTTTTTTCGCGGTTTAACAGGTTTTTTCTCAGCTAATTGTTTTTTAGCTTTTTCCTCTAATTATTCTTGTTTTAATTTTTCCTGTTTTCCAATTCTTTCTTCTCTTTCAATTTTCTTAAGTATTTTTTCTTTTCTTTATTGTTTTTCTCTTTTTCTTTAGCTTCCATGATTTCTATCCATTTATCAGCTGTTATTACTAAAGGTAAATGTTGAACAGCATATTTTCGCTTTGAAGACTGTTTTTTTAGGCCACACAATTATTTCATCCATAACTTCATCGAAAGACTTTCGACGTATCTTTAGAGTATTATAATTAGATAAATTTTGTTTGTTAGCAGTAGAAACTGCATCAGGTTCGATTACTTCAATAATAACAGGTGATGATTGGATAACTTTACCACTGGAAGGAAGAACTGCTCCAACATCGTTTGGATCTTTAATAATATCTAGGTGGATAGGAGGTTCAGGTAAAAGAGTTACTGCACAATCGGAATGTTGGTCATGGCTATGAGATTTTGAAAATTCCAATTGTTCTTCGACTAGAAAAGAGTACAAAAATGTTATCAAATTAAAACATGATTCAAAAATTAATTAAGCAACCGACGGATAGAAAACTATAAAAAATATCAATATTAAGAAATTGTGTTTGAATTTGTGTTTTATTCAGTCGTAAAGATTACTTACGTTCCTTAAGATTAGGCTTAAGAAACTCTGGAAACGAAAATTCAATTACACTGTTATCATTGGAAGTGGAAGAAGAAGGATCTTCAGATGCTACAGGAAGACAAGATGAAGATGGCGATTCATTCTCCTCATGTGTATCATCTTATACAGCCTTGAACCAAAGATTATACAAAACCTCATATTTGTCATCAGCTTCCCAACCAATACCAGTGGCTCTTGCATTTTAAAACTTTCTAAAACGTCAGCGTTAATTTTGCTTTCACCGTATTCCCAATAAGATAAAACTTTTACTGATTTTTGTGAATCGGCTTCGTTAGATTCACTTTGAGAGATTTTAGAATCTTTTATTCCAACGCATTTACTCTAATTAACTGCGTTAGCATCAAATGGACATAAACCGCAAACTTTAAATCCTCTCTTGATGACAACTGCGAAATTTTCCTCAATAATAAGCTTTGCTAAAAAAAACCTGGAACATTATGCTTTAGAAGATCAGTACCGTTGTTTCCTATGCGCCAATTACGAATTAAATTCTTCCATGTTTGTTTTAAAGGAAAGAAAAAATATACGTCCAGTGGTTGTAAAATATGCGTCGAATGGGGCGCGAAACAACACAGGATGATCTGCTTTTCCTTACAGAATTTACTCAGATGGATAGACATATGAGAGACATGACCATATAAGAAAACAATCACAGGGAGTTCAATTCGACTTTTTTCATGAAATGGGTAGAAAATATTGGTGAAATACTCGTAAAAAGATTCACTAGTCATCCATCCATTCTCTGGTTTCCCTATTCCCCAATCTTTTAGAGCATACCCTGGCGGACCGGCCGAACGCAAGCATTACGCTACAGCGTAATGCTAAAGTGATGCTAAAGTAATATGGCATTATAATTTATAAAAAAAAAAAAAATGTAAACTGTTGCAATTATAATAATACGTGAAAATTTACGTTAAATGGTCATGCCGTAATTGCAAAAAGTTTCTTTTTCAGCGTTAAAAAATGAAAAAATTATGTCACTGTCATTGCAGTCTGCCTACGGCAGCTTAAAGCGGGTTGCCAACAAGCAGGGGCCCGACTTCAATGACAGCGACTTCGATTTTTTATTTTTTAATGCTGAAAAAGTAACTTTTTGAAATTACGGCATCACCATTTAACGTAAATTTTACCGTATTATTATAACTCCAACAGTTTTCATATTTATTTTGCTTCTTTTATTAATTATAATGCCATATTACTTTAGCATTACGCACTTACGCTGTAGCGTAATGCTTGCGTTCAGCCGGTCCGCCAGGGGACTCAACAGCTTTTCCTCTCTGTTGAGACAAGATCACCTTTTGGTGCAAGATGCATCGCCGTTTCATCCAAATCAAAAACCCTTCGAGGATCTTTAAGTACTTTGACATTTTCGCCAAGCTCTTCTGCCACATGAGAAAACCAAGAATGGATGCCATTTTCAGTGACAATTGCCCGAGCCCTGCAAAGATGTTCGGCTCTTTTTTGTCCATCACGTGGATGACGCCTGAGAGACCCTTTAAACCACTTTCTTCCTCGAACATTATTATTAAAAGGGGTTTTTTAAGCCTTCTGCCACCACTAATTGCTTGACAGAGTTTATCAAGAAGTCTTTACTTATTGTAAAACCCATTCTGCTAGTTGCTAATAACCACTCCTCTAATTTATCTTCAATATTAGGACCCAGTGCAGATTGCGGACCAGCACGACCTGAAGTTTGTAATGCTTTTCCTTGGAGTTTATTACGCAACGTTGTTCTGGGAACTATGTATTGTTTACAGCTTCCGAATACGTGAAAAACGTCCTTTAAGGTTTACTGATTCTTGCTGAACGTGAGTTAAGAATTTTCTCGACGGTCTTCTTTGTTACTCTCGATGGCATTCTAACCTATAAAATATACAGAATATAAGAATTAGTTCTTAGTTTGATAATTAAAATTCTTTGTCAATAATTTTATCAATAATAACTCAATAATATACCTGTGAATAATCTATAACATATTAAATCAATAAGTACTATGGCCAAAACTGGAAAACGTATGGACCACTTGTGGCCATGGCATGACCAAAAGTAGCACTTGTATAATTTTGCTGTACCAATTGTGGCCATGGGCTTTTTTATACATAGTTTAGGTTATTATCAGTAAATTTATGTTTTTTTTTACTTACTATCAGCTTCTTTAAGTGGTATATGATATAAACATTTGAAGATTAGGATTTTCAACAAATATCAGTAATTAACTCACCAGGGTGTTCCGCAGATTCTTATAAGAAATAATGAAAATTTCCGAGGTAAAACACGTGTCCACATAGGTTTTCAATTATTTCTTAAACTATACTTTCGACCACGGAGTAATAATAAGGAGACCGATCTTCATATCTGCGTTTTAACTGTGCAAACTGCACATCTATTGACTTCCCTCAGGCGTCAAACATATTGGCGCATGCGCACAGCGCTTTGATATTCCTTTTTCTCCCGTGAAGAAAGAGATAGTATATCGTAGTGCGCATTCGCCACTACTTTAATTATGGTACAGATACCGCAGTCAAAACTCGAGGCGCTTTATACAGCATGATCGGTCTCCGTGCTTGTAACGTCCTACAGAAAAGAGTTCACAGCGTTGCCAACATATCAAAAAACCCTATAAATATACTACATAATACTGTAGTAAGAACTAAATATTTTAGATTTACTTATAAATCTCAAAGTGGCCACAAACGGTACATCTACCCTATTTGTTGTTTAATATATTTTCCAATTATTTTAACAATTTCATGTGTTTAAATAATTTTTACCCTATGAATCGCGAAAAGTTATTATTTTCTAGAAATAATTACGCAGTTAATGCATTTTAGAAGTCATATTTTTTGTGAAAGACGGTTAGAAATTATTTAAAAAAATGTTGGTTGTTTAACCAATTTCTTACCCTGTACATATTGAAAAGTTAATATTTTCTAGAATCAATCACTCGCTTGCGCCTTTTCATACATAGAAAAGGTGGAGAAAGTTCTAGCTTTTTCGAATCTCTTACACTATGTCGTTTATTATTCAGTATTTTCTTATCTTAGAACTTACACCTTAATTTATTAAAGAATAATAATATTTTCAAACTAGTTTTATATTCTCATCAGAGAAGGTATTAGATTTGTGTAAAATGTGCCCCCCCCCCCACCGTTTTTGTCAAATGTCCACGTTTTGAGACCCTCTGAAACCAGAGAACAGGTTTTTACGAATGTGTATGCCTGTCAGTCTGTATGTATGCATGTATGTGCGTCAGCATGTGTGAATGTGGGTATGCATGTTAGTATGTGCGCATGCATGTATGCATGCAGGGGAAATTTGCCTAAGACAAGCCCCCTTCCATATTTTTCGAAAATTTTCGATTTCAAGGAACTTCAAAAGCAAAAGCAAATGCCACGAATTAATAGTAAGGAGAAACGACGCTAATGCATTTGCGACGGCAAAGCATGTCAACTTTTTCGGAATAGTTTGGGCTATAGCGCCGGCTTCGTTATCATAGCACACAGTTTCTTCTCCTTACTATGACTTCGTGGAATATGCAAAACACATTCAAGTTCAACTCACTGCCACTGGCTCGTCTTAGAAATTTCGCATGATTACAATTTTTTAAATATTTTTATTGAACAGCATAAAAATTAATGAAACGTAAGTACCAGCTGCGAAGTTTATAAAATCATCCAACAAAAAAAGTTTACTTCTTCAAATCATTAGAAGTTATTAAATCACAACTTCCAAGATAGGTAAAAGTTTATTCTGTAACGTACAGAAATAATTTTTCCTTTATGTTTTTGTTAATTTAGTTGAAGTGCAGAAAAAAACACTTTCAAAATAAAAAGAATTCTGCTGAGCACATATTCGCGTGCGTCAGTGATGACTATAATTCTTTCGTACAAAAATATTAAGGGTGGTCTGTCTTAGGAGGGGGCTCGTATTAGGCAACTTTCCCCTATGTATGTATGTATGCATATATGTATGTGTGTATGTATGCATATATGCATGTGTGTATGTATGCATATATGTATGTGTGTATGTATGTATGTATGCATATAGGTTGTTGTGTATGTATTATGTCCCTGATTTTATTTTTAAAAGATTTATATTAACTTTAATTTCAATATTGTATTATATTTTAATTTAATGATTGGTTGAGCGGCATCTAATTTGCCGCAGAATTAGAAAAATGTGAACTAAAGTTGTTTGGCTGAAGGCCCATGATGAATATAAAACGTTTTGGTAACTAAGTTAATGAATCTACGCGACTAACTCATAAGTGGAATACGGAAGAGGGGAGAAGTCAGGAGTGACGTCACACGACAAACAAATCAATTCACTCAGCTTTCAAAATTTTCTGTAATTAAACCTAACTCAATTCGAATACATTTCGAGCTCTACATTTGCTACGAATCAAAATAAATCAAACAGTTCAAATTATTCGCGAAGTCACCGATTGATGCAAACTTATACGCAAATCAGACGGCAGAAATACATCGATTATTCGCACACGGCATGGCAGCGATGGACATTGGCAACGTGGCCATTTTCTAGTAATTAATTATATCATTCTCACGAAACCCGAACACTGATCACGAGTTCTAGTCAATTTAGTCATACGAGAAAATTCAAATTATTCCGATTGACTCTGGCTAATAGTTAGTACGAGTTTCGATCACTTCGAAATTCATGGTATTATCCCCGAAGTTACATGGCGACCGTAGGTCATGGGCACGCGCCATGCTACAAGAATCAATTAATCCGGACAATTACGAATCTAACACGAGAATTATGATCCAATGATTAATTGTTATACGTACACTACGTTCACGGGTCAAACAATGAAAAGAAAGACCGCGAGTCCGACAATTAATTATGTCTGCCGATACAAGCGAATCCGCGTTTATTCTTCAGGCTTCGTATACCAAAAAAACAATTTTCAACTTACAAAGCAACTTTCACTATGAATACACCGGAGAGGAATATGGAACCGTACCTGTGATCCGGCGTTTGCCACGGTGCGACCCTCATCCGGTCATTTTTATTCTTTATCCAGCGGATATTTTTTTAAATTAATTTTTACTTTCTTAAAGCTGTGAACTAGCGCTCGTGTCCGACTCAAGACACAGAATGGATGTTCAGTATTCACTTCCGCCTTCTTTGCTGCGAACCGGAAAAGCTTTAGTGCGCATGACATTATTCGTCGGCGTGACATTAGTGCGAAACTTATACTACAGATGGCCGTAGCTGCATGATTTTCAGCCCTTCGAAATTGCCAGCTAGATGTCGACCGCAGCGCCACTAGTTTCACCTGCCTAGCAGACGAATTCGTGACTCGATTCGCTCGCTCCGGTTTGTTTAGTATCGCACCTCTGGAACCTGGACGTCTTCTCCTAGCTCAAGCGTGTCTGGGACTCTCTTCCAGACACGAGCCAGAGTTCCTCTTGCTTCGTGGTTCGCGCGTCGGTTCCCCCTAGCTCCTCCGGCCCATTCTGTAGTGTCGTGTGTGTGTCGGCCTGGTCGCAGGGCCACGTGGTGATGTGTTTTGTCTGATGGCTCGTTTACCCAAGCCACGTGGTGTAATTCATATGAAAATGAAAAGAAATAAAAAGAAAAATAATGTGATCAGTGTTGGGATTTATATGATTTCCAAGCCCAGAGTCTGACGATTCCCGTTACGCGACGATCATCCAGTAATCTAACCTCCAAACTCAGATGACAGTTTACTTTAATATTCTGGACTCTACCTGGATTGTTTAGCTACACGAGCATAGTCCGCTCCCGCCAAACAATTCTCACTGTGCGCAGACAGCTTAATAAAAGGGGTGATCCTGTGTCTTGCGATTAGTAATTTATTGAAAGTTTTAGAAAATTTCGATTATTTTGTGAGTGGACTATATATCACGTCACAGAAACTATGTATACACTCTTAACTATTATGTATTTATATCATGAATTTAAATTTTCAAACATTTTAGAATGATTATTTATTCTGATTTATTTCATAAAAATAAGAGATGAAAAGATGTTTATGGATCATCATAAATTAAATGGTTCTTATCCGTAATTTGTAATAACGATCATTCAAATTTAAAATACTCCCTGCTAATTTCATAGACAATCTTGTTGAAACTTCAATTCATTCAACTTCAAAATTATTTTATAGATATTTTGCGAATTGTTATTATTAATATTATTTTTAAGTAAGGAAAAACAATAGAATATAAGCAATGGTTAAGTTAGATTAGGAATGGAATGTTAACATATGTACAGGGAACGGAGGCCCTCAAACCGGTAAGAGGGAGAGAAGACTGATCCTTTCATTTAATCAGTTCTGTGATTTAGTATCCTGGATTTTTGAACAAAAATCTCCGATTCATATGATTCTGCTAGGTTGAGTTCATAACACACAATGATTATTTGAAAGCTTGTATTTTATACAAAACGTGGTAAAAACTCCCTTTGTTTTGTAAATTGATGCTGAATTAATGTAAGTTTAACATAATTCAGGGGAATTAAGCAATCTTGGATCTTACTTGTCGCATGTTCATCCTTAACTAAGAATGTAAAAACTTTATCTTCTCTCTGACCAACGCTATCCCAGCATTGATTCATTCAAACTTACCAACATAGATTGCTTCTTGTTGCAGAGTTGAGTTCACAGACTTCAAACCCTCGATCCGGTGTTCCTTTTTCTGGAATTTCTAATTATTCTCCTGACAAACATCATGTTCCGGGTTCCTCGAACAGGTCTTCGCCTCCTATCAAAACTTTTCTTCGTGCCAGGTCCAGGTCTCCTCCTGCCAGTCATTCTTCCTTATACATACTTGGATATAAATTTTAAGAACTTAGATTTCCTCGGATCATTTCCCACACGAATCCTTCCCGGCAATTTGAAATTCGAAGATACACATTTCCTCGCGATAAACTAATTCAAGTGAGGGGGGAACACCAAGTCCTTCTGCCTATGCCAACCGAAGTACAAACTGTATTATCAAGGTCCAATGGTGACGTCGTTGCAATTTCGGGTGCAAGAAGGATACTTCATCGAATGTATAAAAAAGAAGGTGCCTCTCAAAAACGGGTGAAAATTAACATGGATGGCGACGCGGTTAAAGAAATGACTAGAAAAGAAATCCGGCAAACTCCATTAGGCAACGGTTCACCAATCACAAAGTGTTTCAGAATCATTCATATCCGAAGAGGCAACATCTATATTATTATTAGTATTGTAGTAATGTAGTAACTTATAATTAATTGCCAAACATGTATATCAAAAACTGAAAAAATAACACCATCTTCAAGATTTTCTATAAATTCACTAAATTTCACCAAAATTCAAAGTGTTGCCAATTTCTCATTTTAAAAGTCAGCGATCTTGCTTTCGTATATAGTTGTGAGCTATATAATAAAAATAAAATGGGAATTTCATGGAAATAATATTAGTGGAGGCGTTGTGTTGCTTTTACACAAATATTTAGAAGGCTAAAAGAACTACTTTCAATCAAATCTATCATTTTCATATCGATTCAATTGCTGTAGTTCGAACTATATATGTAAATATTACATGCAAATCCATACATTAAACCTTCTACAAGAAAGCCATAGAGGATTTTCTCTGCATTTCAATTTCGGAGGTACAGTCAATTTTCATATCTACCTCTGTTTCCAGGGTTTTCATGATTTATTTGGGGAAATATTCAATCTATATACAATTATTCACAAAGAAATTGGGTATTTCATAAAGATACAACTTATGTGTATAGAAAACTGTTGTTCAAATATTTTTCCATGTAGTCAATAGTTTAGGAGGAACAGTAGTTTTCATTGTGAAATTAAAAAGTTTCATG
The DNA here is from genome assembly GCA_011634705.1 of Andricus grossulariae. NCBI lineage: Eukaryota > Metazoa > Arthropoda > Insecta > Hymenoptera > Cynipidae > Andricus > Andricus grossulariae. The sequence goes on from JAABKJ010000868.1 coordinate 18,693, forward strand.
CGGTTTTTCATAATTATAAAGTAAGGTGTCAATTTTAAATAGTGCACTTTTATAACAGTTGAAAAGACCTAAAAAAACTTCCACCGCAACTGCAGGGTGCGATGCTGCTAGTTGTCGTTGCACATATTTTCTCGATCTCAACTATTTTGATCTTGCGCATACGGTGGCGCCATGGGCCAGCTTAGGATGAAGACTCACGAAGAGGCCATGCTGTTCTCCCCTCAAGGGTTCTCTCATCGCCTTCGCCCGAAAGTGATATTCGATCACGTCTCTACTCATTACCGACGTTCACTTGATCCTCTTTTTGGTTTGCGCACCCTGTAGTCCCTAGGGGAATGCAGTCTCAAGCACAGATCTTATTTGGTTGATGGTTTTCCTAGGGAGGAGGTTCTCATTTATTATCTGACACCTTCGCTGTTTAAGGTCATCTTCAGTTACTCCTCGGGCGCAGCTGATGTTCTGCTGCTTACCTCTTCTTGGTGATGTTCTGGCTGGAGAGTAGCTCTTTCGGATATCCCGACGAGATCTACCTGTCCATCGCGCAGCTGACTACCACCATGATTTATTAGGCTTATTTCTTACAAGAATCCACTCCGAAGATACGTAATTCGCAAATACACATTTCCTCGCGATAAACCAATTTACTTTACAGGTGAACACAATGCTCTATGCCTATACCAGTCAAAGAAAGGACTGTATTATCAACGTCCAATGAAGATGTTGTGATGATGATGTCTGTGCGATAGTAGAGGATAATAGAAGACTTCGTGGAATTTATATAATGAGAGAAGCCACTCATAAAAGGGCAAAAATAAACATGTACACTGATGCGGTTGAACAAATGACAACAGAAGAAATCCAGGAGACTCCATTAGGCAGGAGTTCCCTAATCCTAAAGAGTTTCAGAACAGTAAGGCTGAACGACTCTCCTCCACGTCTGATCAGATTTCCAATACTAAACAGAATAGAAAGTTAGATTCTGAGATATGTTCGACTTCCCAATTTCTCACGCTAAATCCCATGAAATGCAACAACAGAAGGTATGACGGTTGCCTCTAGAGGAGGAATGCATTATTTTGCCCAAATGAGATGTATGTTACTTTGACATATTTTGGAACTTTTGAAAAAAGTCATTAACCTCTGCATAATATATTTTGGATCACAGAAGAAAACATACGTAGTACGCAAAATCATATTTCTTCTTCATAAACGCTAAAATTCATTTACTACTTTTTGCAGCTTGTACTTAACCCACCAACCAAGAATAAAATAACAAAAATGAGCATTGACTCTTCAAACTTAATTAATTTCTAAAAATCCCGGCAACCATTTTTGTCCTCGCAATTTGTCTTTCCATATCAGTAAAAGTTTCATACTGTCTAGACATGCACACTGTAAACAGTGTAAAGTTCGTTCTGTAAATTCACATATATCTGCTCGCAGTGGTTTTTCTTTTGCAGAAGATTTCATAGCCAAATTCATACCGTATCTAGTCCGCTCCCTAATTATAAATATCTTTCAAAATTATTTCAAAAGTTTCCCGTTTTGAAAATAGTTTGAATTAGAAATACAATCCCAGTTAATCAGAATTCAAATGGAAATGATTCGACTTTTGAAAATAATCCAATTTCCAATTACGGGCATGCAACACTCTGTCAGGTGACAAATTTTGTTATAATGAACCACACTTTCCCCTTTGACCCAATTAAAATATTACTGAAGTGTTTAAAATAAAACAATTTCCTCTCTTATAATAAAATGTGGTGTTTCGGATTTCAATCGTATGCAAAAGCTACGAATTTTGCACAAATTTCCTGTACATTGCAGTTCGCATCTTCAGGACTAATCCAAAACTGAAGCTTCAGGCTAGAATGCTCTCTGTCCTTTTTTGAAGAAACAAAGCCCGTTCTAATTTGCAATTTTTGAAAAAGGCTGAATCAAAACTGTCCTTTAGAGTGTATTGCATGCTTTAAAAAATGGTATTAATTTACTATTTAGCTTCAAAAATGCGGTTGTGTATATTCGTACTATCTGCTCAAGCTTATTTATAGATATTTCCTCCAAAAAATAGAGATTAGTAAAATTAGTTTCGTTTGATAGAAATTTTAATTGCAGATGTAATTTCTCCATTATGTCTATCGTTATACACAAATTAATGAATATAACTTAGATCTGCTGCATTTTCCGAATTTGAATACATTATTTACACAGATTTTCTGATTGAAATGTTTAAGAATAATGTTCAATATGCAAACGAACACCTGCGAATAATAATAGTTAATAGTTCAAACAAGTATTATGAACAAATTTGTTTATTTGGCATTTCAATTCATGTGACGAATGAAACTGAAGAGCATTATGGTGAAATAAATTAATTCAGTCTGTATTTATTGGGTAAAAGTAATAATTTTATTTATTCTCGCACGAACTATTTGGATGGACTTTACGGACTGCATCTGCTACAAGTTCTGATTCAAACCAAGGTTTTATATTTTGAAACTATAGGATGTATTGTCTTCATGAAAAGTGTAAATGTCGGTCCAAGTATGTTAAGTGTAATTCAAAATAACACTCAAATAGTTGATGTAAAAACAAATGAAATTATCACACACATGAATAAAAATGGCAAATGAGGGGCTGATAGCAAAAGCGGACTAAACAAAGATTCTGAACAAAAGCGGGTTGACTATTTCTCAGCGTAAGAACAAACTGTCCCACGCGCTACGAGCAAACACGAGTTAAAGGTTTAACTAGTTTTCGCCCTCAGCGTATAGACTGATACATTTTTGCCCGCACTCATATTTCGATTTGGTTCTACTGCAACCGAAATTTTGACTCGTTTTTGGCTACGCTGATATTTTCCTATCATTCGCGCCTGGACAATCGAGAATAAATCAACTTGATGGGTTTTCTCTCAATAATAGCTCAAGCGCAATATCAACGATTTTTCAGAAGAGTAAAAAAACGTTCTTAAAATTCAAATTTTTAATCTTGAAGAAGCAAATGTATACTACTAAAGTACATAAATGCTGAATTGACGCCTGAAGAGTTAGATTAGAAAATTATATCATATATCAAACAAAATTAGTGATAATTATAAAAAAAAAGCATTTCACTTTAATATGAATACTATTTTGTAAATGAATTGTAAATACCAGGGGGCCCTAGAAATAATTAGGTTCCCATTGCGTGGAATTGGAAAACTAAAATAGGAACAATTGCACGAAAATTGTTTCAAGGGAATTGGCTGCGGTTCGTCACATGATTCGCACTAAATCTCAACAATTTATAGATAGAAATAGTTTTTATATTGAACGTATGAAAGTTATGGAATTTCTTTAATTTTATAAACAACTTTTATGAGCCATAATCGACATCACCTATTTATGATGTAATAAATAAAGTTTTTCCTACGAAATCGACCAAAAAGTACTCGGCAATGACACCCAGGAATTAACAGCTGATTCACGATGAACAATTTCTTGCTATTAATCAATAACAATTAATGATTATCCAATAAAAAATAATTTACAAATGCATTTTCTGGCTATTTTCAACAATAGTTAATCGTCATCCAAGTTTCTAAAAAAGTTACACAATTAATTATTAACAGTTGATCAAGTTAAAAAATAAAGATTGAGCGATGGAAAATAGCTGGGTAATAAATTCTTGCATTGATTTTGTTTAAAGAATCTTAAATTTTGATTATTAGTTATGTGGAATCGTATATGAAATCGCCTATTAATTATTCGTCAAAAAGAAGCGGAATTTTTTGTTTATAAATAGGGAATCATTTCGCAACTGCAGTACCCACTCAAAAAAAAAGTTTTCTACCCGAAGTCAAACTTGGTCGAAGTCTATTAATAAAAAATTATTATAATAATATAATAGAAACATTAATATCAAGATAAGTATAAATTATGAAAATTATGGATAATTTTCACGGGTTTTATTTGTTCTATTTAGTAATAGGACATTTTTTTAGTACAGCCTGCATAGATTTTTGTATGCCCTTTTCATTGATCAGTAACATTTTTCGAATTAAATAGTAATAAGCCTTCAAAAATAAAAGCCAAAAACAATTTTTTTTTGGTAAAATGCATATTTTGTCATATTTCTATCTCAAATAAAAGTTTAAGTTTCTGCCTTCAAGAGCTTTGAGGTTGAATAAAAAAAATTTTATTTTCTTTAAAAAAAATAAGCAATCAGTTTAGATATTAGAGGTGGCGCAAGTCCCATGAAATACAATACGTATTTCCAATAAGAAGAAAATACGCTTGTGTAAATTTCATTCAGAATCCTCAATATTAGCTAAATCGACTTGAAGCTCAACATTTTTCTTCACAATGAGCCATAGAATTCAAATAAAATATTACTTCTGAAATACCTGTATCAACCCCATTAGTCCGTTTTGAGAATTCCAAAAAACCCCGTAAGTAAAAAAATGGTTTCTGCGAGTTTTCAGCGCTAATAATAATTTTTTTGCGGTTTTTTAAATGCAAATGGTTTCTGATACATATAATTCTACTTTATACTAATAATTAGATGTTCACATAAATTGTTGCAACAATCTATTTTTTTTAGCAATTTTCTCTTAGAATGGAGATAGAAAGTCGCGGATTTTAGAAAATTATCCATTTTTTATCCAATTTTCAATTAAAAAGAGGTGAAAGTTGATTAATTTCAGCAGACATATTTATTTAAACAATTTATTATTATTGGTGATAATATTATCTCTGAATAATGCTAGAATTGGCTGTTTTTTTTTGAAATTTTCAACTTTTTGTTCACTTTTCACTTGGAGTAAGCTAATATTCAACTTAATATAGCAAAAATAGTTGTTTAAACAAATTATTATCGTCTATAGCTATCTTCTTCTAGATCCAAGAAAAAAAAGTGTTTTGCGGTGAGCATCGTAACTCACGACTGAATCATCTGGAACAAAAAAATACAACGGGATTAGTTGAAAAACGATATTTTCTTGTACTTGAACGAAGAATCAAGTGAAAATTTCAATTTTCAAGAAAATAGCGCATGTGTTAACACAAAATTTTTATTTTTTCTTATTCACTATTTTACCTTGAGAAACTCAGACATCTTTGTGGTGATATGCAATAAATTTTAATATCAGTACAGTTTTATGTTAAGCAAACATTGCCTAGTTTGCCTCCACAGTTTCGAAATTCGCCTTAGTAAAAGAGATAATATTTTCACAGTAAATTTAGCCCATACTTGCGCTTCGAAAATAAATTGTTCTTCACTAGAAGAGAATCTTATTTGCCGCGAATTTTCACAAATTTATAGTCATCCAATGGACTCTCAATAGTTGCATTAAAAGCAAATGTTAAAAATGTTATGTTATATAGAATAATAAAAAATGTTGTGATGAATATGATTCTTACCTGAAACAGGGAATATTTGGAAATAATGGTAATTATGACCTGCAACAGGGGATTTCGGTGAAGAATTATAATTCTACTTGGAATAGAGGATTTTTTACATAAAACACATCATTAAGTCTGTTTCTGTCGTAAAACTGACGATAATTAAAGCTAAATACCTGACAAGGACAAGTTTGACGCGTACAATCCTAGAGATAACGACTATAGTATGTGTGGTTCATATAATCTAATGAAGTCATAAAATATTCATCACTTACAGTTTTGAGCAAATTCTCCATTGATACATTATTCAGTTTTTCCTCTCATTCGTAAAGATGAGGATAGTTTTAACTCTCGTATTATCTTTGGCGATTTTTCTCGACTCCATTGGTGAATATAATAATCAAATATATCTATAATTTCAAGCACATTTTTTATCTTTCAGTAAATTACATTGGTCTGTTGTTACCCCAAAGAATGACAGCTCTCAGTCCTTTCTCATCCGATAATTGAGCTCGAATTTTTGCGCCCTGCTCCCCACCCTCTACTAGTACTTAAGCTACGCCACGTGAGGTGTGACAAGCAGGCTCCGGGACGCAGAATGCCTCACCGCTTAGTGCCTTCTTCCATTCGTGGTTTCAAAAATCGCTTTCTTTGTAAGTGAGTTCTTCGGAATGAATATTTTCGTTTTGGATTGGTATCCTTTCGGCGTACCTTTTTGCTTGCCTCTCGAGAGAAATAAACGTGAAATTGAATGAGCAGAAGATCGCAGTGATTTGATGATCGTGAACACTTATCCTAAAGACTTGTTGGTCCTGGAGTTTTGACCTCCCTCTGTACCCTTTCTATTAAGCTTCATCAAGACTCCTGGGGACGCCCGAGGAACCCCTGAAATGTCACCAGATCCGCGTCTGCTCCTTCGAAATTGTGAAGCGTGTGTGTTTTGTTTTGGGGTAGTGCTCCTTCCATTCCTTTTTCTGTACCGTGCGTTTAACTGAATTATCCATTTAACATTGGGATCCCTTCTCACGATCCCCATCGTAAGATCGGAGAACGATTAAATTCGATTGAATCAAATCTCTTCTTACGATCCTCACCGAAGGATTGGAGGACGATTACATTCAATGAAACCTCTTCCTTTCTCAATTTCTCACCGTAGAATTGGAGAACTATTAAATTCAATTAAACCTAATCACTTCTTACCATGCTCACCATAGGATAGGAGAACGATTGCATTCAATGAAACCTAACCCTTGCTCACATATCTCACCATAGGATCAAAGATTAATTGAATTATCCATTCAACATCAAGATCCCATCTCACGATCTTCACTGTAGGATCGGAGAACGATTAAATATGATTGAATCTAACACTTTTCTCACGATCTTAGCGGTAGGACCGGAGAACGATTAAATTGGAATAAACCTTATCCTTTCTCGCGATCCTCACCCTTTTTTGCGATCTTCACCATAGGATCGGCATTTAATTGAATTAACATCCTAGAATCGGGTTCTTTACTCACGGTCCTCACCGTAGGGTCGGGGACGATGGAATTCAACTAAACGTAGACCCACTCACGAGCCTCACCGTAGAATCGGAGTTCAATTAAATTACTAATTGAAAATCGGCTTAACTTGTCACGATCTTTATCGTAGGATCAGAGAATAAATTTAATTGACCAAAGGAACCTCCTCACTCACGATCCTCGTTGTAGGGTTGGAGAGTCAAATTTGCAATCGGAACCCATTGGGGTCCTATTTTTCCTCCTGAAATTGATCACCAACCCACCTTGCTTGCCTCTCGATACTCTCGGAGGATCGGCGGGAAAAACCGACAACGCCAATACCTGCGCGATTGATATGCAGATTGTGGACACGGGGTCGAACCACGACTCAATCTCTCCCACGATAACGTTCCCTCTCTTTTGTTGTAACATGTTCCTTATTTATGTCTCACATAAATGAAAACTGTTTACCTACAACAAAACCATCTGAAAAGTTTTACATAGACATCTGAACATTTAAAAATATTTCAAATATTTAGGCTTCGGAAGAGTAAATTCTGAAAAAAAGAATTTTTTCCAAAAAGAAGATTTTCCAATTTCCTCCTTCTATAGCAGAATTGAAATTATTTTCAAAAATTCCTGTTTCTTGTCAAAATTTCTCCGTTTCAAGTCAAATAATAATTTTTCACGTAATGTCCTTGTCCTCAAATCTCAATTAGGGTACTTTGCAAAAATTCCCCATTCCATGAAGAAAATTATAATTTTTACGGAAATTCGCTGTCTCATAGTCTGAATTACAATTATTCACAGAAATTCCTTATATCAAGTCAGAATTGCATTCATTCTCAACAGAAAACAGAAAATTAAGCTTATCTCAAAAGAATTTTGGATTCAAATTAGACTTTCAAAAATCTGATCATTGAATAATTTGTAAAGTCAAACTAATTCTTTTAGCAAAGCTTGTAATTAGTAAACAGTAAAAAAGTCTATATTAGGTTTTTCCTCTTTATACCTAAAAACACATAAATGTCGTCCCCTTTAAGCCGAAACATTATTTACTGTGAATATTTTCTTCTACTTTTAACCTGGAAACTTTTTCAACAGTCAGTTTTCATGCAAAACACATCCTAATTTTTTAGTTTCTCGTCCTTTAAATGAAAAAAGTGAAAAATTTGTTGAGGGTGATTCCCCCGAAATAATCATGTGGCTTATAATTAATTTCTTCTTTGATAGTTTCGAAAATCTCTGGAATAAATTTCTTGAATATCGAAAATATAAGTATAATCTTAAACAAATTTATCAGGTGTCAATTATGAATTCATATTAGAAATAAATCACTCTATATGTTTTCAAGAAAATGAATTCGCATTGGAAAATTTCGGAAGTTGAGCGAATTTTGAGCAATCGAAAACTGTGAGTGAGAAAGTTAAAAAAAAAAAAAGTTAAAAAAAAATTATATAATATATAAACTTAGTAAGATGAATGAAATGATAAAATTAAAGTAGAAAAACTATATTTGGCAGTTATTTGTGCACGAATTGTGTAACGTTCAGAAAAAAATTATTAACTTTTTCGCCAACAAACATTTTAAATTTTAGCTCATGTCGAAGAAGATGCCAATGTATACTTTTTATGAATTTCATCGATAAATTTTGAGAAGTTCCGATTCCGTCGCGAGTTTGAGTGAAAAAGAGTGAAATATTTTAATTAGTTGAGAAAAGATATTCTTATAAATAAATCAAAAAGTAAAGAAGCTACAACTTCTTCTGATAAAATGAAAGATTCGTTATCAAATTCCCAATGCGGATACGTATTTTAAAAATTAAAATTTGAATCTTTATTATCAAGTGCCTAGGGGCCTCACCACTCCAGCAAAGTAATTTTATATCTGCGCCCCTAGGCTATTATTTTACAGCGTCCTTGCCCCCCGCCCTCCCCTCTGTAGCCCTTACTTTTTTCACTTTTTATCATTATAGACGTTCAACAAAGGCAGTTTTCCGTCTTGTTGAATGTCCATGATGAAATGGATTTTAGAGTGTAATCGATTGATGAAATGGAAGAACTTGTATAGTTCATCTAGTCCATGTCTCCAGATAAGAAAATTTTCGTCAACGTAACGGCACCAAAATTCTGGTTCAAGCTTGGATTGGTTGAAGATTTCAGTTTCAAGATATTCCATGAAGATGTTGGCTATTACAGGTGAAATTGAAGATCCCGTTGCTGCTCCTAAGGTTTGTTCGTTGAATTGGTTATTGGAAGAAAAGTAGATGAGATCGAAGAGAAAGTTTGCGAAGGATTTAATAATATCGATTATATCAGAGATTGGTGTTTCGTAAAGAGAGATACTACGTCGAAACTCACTAGGATGTCTTGGCGTTGAATGTGAATCTGTTGTATCTTTGGTGCGGGAGCGTGCTAGATTGTAAGTTGGTGAGTTTATTGCGTTGACGATCGGTCTGAGTGGTATGTTGTTTTGTGGATTTTTGAGAGTCCGTAAAGTTCTATAAAGATGAGATTAGTTGATATTAATTTATATATTGCTTTGCTGTCAAGTTTAGACCCTTTAAGAAGGGTTTTTGTTTTGCTGTATATGCTTCTGTGGAATCTTTTTTAAGTTTTTTATATGTATTGTCAGTTAAAAGGTCCATGATTTTGTTGTTATGATGTTTTTTATACATTACTGTTGCGTTGCCATTGTCTGCGGGTCATATTATCATGTCTGTATTCCGATTGAGTTCTTGAATTGATGTTTTTTCTTTTTTTGTTAAGTTTAAGGAGGGAAGTTGGGGTTGGCGTAAGATGTTGGCCAATCTACGCCATATTCCATTTGATTTTTTTCGGGTGAAAGGGTACATACTGTGGATTCCAAATTACTAAAGATTTCTTCTTTCGGTATCTTAAAGGGAGCTGCCGCACAATTATGTGCTTTAGACAAGACTGAAATCATATCATTGCTGTGAGGATGGTTGGAGATATGTTTCACTGTGTTATTGGTGTGTGTTTTTCTCGAAGCAGTTCATCAAATTTCATTTTTTGTTTTCAAGTTAGAAGATCTTCAATCTGTTAGGATTGGTCAGATGATATGCAATCCAATTTAGACCAAATGTTAAATCTCAGGACGTTTGATAGGAAAAGGTGAAGTTTTAATAGTTTTTTGAAGGAAGTGTGCACGACGAATTTATTATGTTGTATTCTTTCTTTTGAGAGAAGCAATCTTGTTTTATGTAAAATTGATTTAAATTTAGATATTCTCAAACGTGTTTTCTATTGTAAGAATTTTGGTACGATGTTTTCCCTGAATCGCTTCAAGGAAGGTAAAGATGCTAGCAGCTTAGCTTGAGAAGATCTGAGCTAACTAAAAGTGTTAGTTTTAGTAAGAAAAGTCTTCTCGTAGAGTTCTTTAATAATAGATTTAATGCTTTAACGATGATTCATTATAACAAAAAAAGGTGTTTTGGGTTTCAATCGTGTGCAAAAACTACGAATCTTGATGACGTTTTGTGAACATTGTAGTTCACATCTTCAGGGCCGGCACGATTCGTTGTCTTTACATACGGTTGAAACCCGAAACACCTCTTTTCATTATAATGAATCATCATAAAAGCATTAACTCTATTATTCATTTTCTCCTTTATTCAGAAAAAATAATTATCAACCAAAAGTATCACTCTTCCAAATCAATAAAAATGTTGAAAGTACAAAATGCCACTGTTTCCCAAACGCGAATCTTTTCTATTTTAATTTCTATTGATTGATATAGGATTTTTAATTTAAACGGTTTTCAAACCAGAAAAAATTCAAAATTATTTGTTAATGATTATTAACGCCTGAGTGTTCAGAAGCTATTTGAAGCGATTAAATCTCAAATATTATTAAATTTGTAACCTAATTATTTCAAGAATGTTCAATTCCGAACAATTTTGAATTTGCGATTGAATCAAATTGCTGCTTTCGAAATCAAATACCAATTTCAAATTGAATTCTAATAATTCAAAGAGATTCCTAGTAGGAGCGTGCAATCGTTTTTTTTAGAAATTTTCGTCCAAATTTGGACACGCTTAGGAAATTTTCGGAAAAGAAAAATGGAGCCAAAAGTGAATTTGAATTTTCGAAATTCGACTTATTTGAATACTATATGAAGTAAGATCAAACACTCTACAGAAAAGTTTGCATATCAAGGTGTGCATGACTTTTATATCAGGAATCACGAGATGATTCTCGTGAAAGTACTAAGAGTTATTGAATGTCATCTTTGTTGCTCTCACGGTGTTAGCCGAGAGCCTGCGTTTCTGAAAGCTCCAAGGGAGATAGAGTCAATTATCCAGAACGGGAAGTGCCGAATTTTCTGTAACTACAAGTTTCAGACAACAATCTCCATCGCAAATTCGAAGCATAGTATCGTTCTCCAGAACTTCGAGAAACGAACTATATTTATGATCGAATTCTCGTCTGCACAGAGAGGTGTGAAGCTATCGCTGGTTCGCAACCTCGAAGCCATACCCTCGAGCCAGAAACATCCTAAGACTTGGGTTTCATCGTTTTCAGTGGTCACCCGTCTAACAGTCGTGAGTCGTGGCCATTTGCTGCGATTCTACTCAGATCCGGTGTTGTTGGACCCTAAGGTGTTGTTCAACTTATTCCACATTTTTTATTGATGTCATTTGAAAAATTTCACACTTTTATTTTTATTAGGTCTTTTTCTTACTAGTAACGTTTGTATCAGTGTTCAGAATTATTATCACGATTATTATTTACCTTGAGAAACTCAGACATCTTTGTCCTTAAATAGAAATCAGATTAAATTCAATAAAATTTAATGTCAGCTCAGTTTCATGGTATACAAAAATTGGCCAGTGTGTATTTGTTTCTTATAATGATGATATAAAATGTTGTGAATAAATATGATTTTGACTCGAAACAGGGAATTTTTGGAAATAATTGTAATTATGAGCTGAAACAGCATATTTCGGTGAAGAATTAAAATTTTATTTTGGTTCAAAAATTCGCTGTTCCAAATCAAAAACCTTTGAACTCTTCAAAAATGTTTAGAAATCTCTTAAAAATCGTTAGAAATCATCCAAACCTTACAAACTCTCTTAAATTGACCAAATGAAAAACGGGAAATGATCGGGAATTAACAATCATCCGTCGGGTTGGAAGAATCTATTTTGTAGAACTTATACAAGTTTTTCAAACATCAAATGGGCCGCTATATGTAGTAAACACTATGTAAATTTTCCATGTAAGCAACGGATTTCGCTAAGACATTCAAGCTTACAGAAGTTTAGATATCATTTTCGAAGACATTATTAGGTCTATTTTTTTTTGTGAAACTCACGATAATGAAATCTAGAAATCTGATAAAGACCAGCTTGGCGCGTAGGATCAAAAAGATAACGAATACAGTACATGTATATTGAATAATCTAATATAGTTAGCAAATATTCATCACTCACAGTTTTGAATAAATTCTTCATTTATATATTAACCAGTTTTTTCTCTGATTCGAAAAGATGAGGATAGTTTTCAGTCTTCTATTATCATTGGCGACTTTTCTTAACTCCATGGGTGAATATATTATTCAAATATATCTATAATTTCAAGTACATTTTCGAGCTTTCCGCAAATCACATATGGTCCGAATATCCGATCAGAGACCTATGAACATTTTAAAAGATTTGAAATAATTCTGCTTTGGAACAGTGAATTCTGAAAAAGAATTATAATTCTGAATTAAATAGGGGTTTGTTCATTTCTTTCTCCTAAAGCAGAATTTGAATTGCTTTCAAAAATTCCTGTTTCTCGTCAAAAGTTCTCCGTTTCAAGGAAAATAATAACTTTTTACGAAATGTCCTTGTCCTGAAATCTAAGTTAGAATCCTTCACGTGATTCCCCATCCCATAGGAGACATTATAAGTTTTACGGAAATTCCCTGTTTCGAGAAAATTAAACTTATCTTAAAAAGATTTTGGATGGAAATTAGTCCTGTCAAATTTTGAAATATGCCTAGAAAAATTTGTCAGAAACTATCAATAATCTGATCATTTGATAATTTGTAAAGTCAAACTTATTTTTCTAGCAAATAAATAGTTTTTGAAAATATTTGTCTAATTATTGTATTCAACATAATGAAAGGAATTAATTGTCATATTTCACTTTATTTGAGTCGCAAAATTGTTTACCTCTCCAGTTTTATCTCTTGAAACCTGAAAAAATTTTCAACAAAAAATGTTCCCGCATTTCAGTAAAAAAATCGATATTTGTTGAATTTTTCCTCTTTATACTAAAAAAAATAAAAATGACGCACCCTTCAAGCCCCTTCTCAAGACGACAAATGTTTTATTAAAAACTGTTTTCCCTTCATTGTATAAACCATCCCAATTTTTTAGAATTTCGTCTTTGAAATGGAAAAAGACAAAGATTGTTTGAGGATGATTCTCCCGAAATGGTTAGAAATGCTTTGAATTTTGTGTTTTGCTCAGAAAATTGTCTTCGTTCTGGGAGCAAGAGAAATATATAAAAATGGAAAATCAGTATTTCAGTTCAAGATTGTTATCATGCATTGGTTTAAAAACGAAATTTTTGACACACATTGTTGAGAAATTTAGAAAATTTTGTAAATTTAACATTTTTTGAAGGTTAGATTATTCAGGCACGATATACAGATCACCATCCTATTTGGGCGACTGATTGACATAAATAGTCATGAATGTAGATTGAAATTTAAGAATCTTAAATTAGATTGAAATCAAATTCAAAATCCCATTTATCGTCCAACACTCAAGTCAATGTATAAATTCTTGAAAATAAACCAAGAATCTTACGATAAAATTTGGACAAATACCAC
>JAABKJ010000869.1:0-10115 GCA_011634705.1 Andricus grossulariae
AAATAATCTGTTTTAGATGAGGATTCAAGTATTTTGTTAAAAATTTGTCTTTGTTGGTTAAATCCAACTGTTTTTTTATTTTTAATTGAAATCTGTTTTTTGTTGTTGTTGAAATATCTACTATTACATTTTTCGTTGAAAATTCATCTGTTTAGATTAAAAATTCAACTCCTTCGTTGAACTACTTTCTTGAAAATTCTTTTCTTTTTTTTTTTAAGGTTTATGTTTTTATTCTAAAAACTTGTTTTTTTGTTGTTGTTAAAAATGATTTGTTTCAACTGCAAATTTTACTATTTTGTGGAAAATTCAATCGATTGGTAGTAAAATAACTTTTTTGTTGAAAATTCATATTTCCGGGTTAAACGATCAACTGTTTTTAAAGAAAAATCGTCTTTTTCACTTGAAAATGTTACAATTTGGTATAAACTCCAACTATTTGATACACAATTAAACAGTTTTGTAGAAAAATCGTTTTTTTCGATTGAAAATTAATTATTTTTAACAAAAATTAGATTACATCATGTTCAGTTAAAAATTTATCTTTTACAGCTTAAAAATTCAACTATTTAATTCAAAATTTTTAGAATCGAAAAAAATACAGACTAAAAATTAATAAAATAAAATTTGGACTAACAACACATCCACTGTTTAAAATATTTAGTTGAAAATTTATATAATTTGTTGACATTTTTTTTTTTTTTTGAAAATTGAACTATCTGATCAAAAATTTATTTCTCTTGTTGAAAATTCGTATTTTTAGGTAGAAAATCAATTTTTTTGGTTAAAAATGAAATGTACGGTTCAAAATTAATGTACTTTAGTTAAGGCTTAAAGTATTTTCTTGAAAATTCGTCGTTTTTATTATATTCAATTTTTTTATTTAACCCTAAAATCTGTTGTGGTTTAAATATCAACTATTACATTTTTTGTTGAGAATTTGTCTCTTTGGTTTGAAGATTCAACTACTCGGTTGTAAGTTGAACTATTTTGTTAAAACCCCATGTTTTTAGTTGAAAATTTATCATCACTTTAGTTCAAAATTCTTCTCTTTGTTTGAAAACTTTAATATTTTGTTGAAAATTCTCCTTTTGTTTTTTTTTTAATTAAAGTTTTTAATTAAAAATGTGTAACTATTCCACTTTTTGTTGAAAATTTATTTGTTTTAGTAGAAAATTAAACTATTTGGTTAAAAATTCACGTATTTTGTCGGAAATTTGTGTTTTTAGTACACAATAAATCCTCTTGATTTAAAATTTAACTATATATATTTTGTTAACGATTAGTATTTTTTGGTAGCTGTCTATTTTCTATTTCTATTTTCTAAGCAGGAATGTCCAGTTTCCTGTTTTTCCACTTGAATGCGAATTGAATTAATTAAACCCAATAAGAAAATCCAACTATTTTTGGGTGAAAGTTCATTATTTATGGTTAGAAAGTATACAACTATATTTATGGTTGAGGATTTACACTTTTGTTAAAAAGTCATCCTTTTTGATTGAAAATTAAACTATTTATTAAAAATTAAGTTTTTTGTTAAAAATTTATATTTTTAAGTTGAAAATTCAACTGTTTTGTGAAAAAATCTACAATGCGCTTCTAATTTGTTTTCTTTCTTGACTGGAAAATCTTTCTTTTTTGGAAATTCAACTATTTTGTTGACAATTCGTCTTTTTTATTTGAAAATTCAACTCTTTTGCTAGAAAATTAATATTTGGTTAAAAATTGATCTATTTTGGTTAAGGATTCAAGTATTTTGACGAAAATTCGTCTGTTTTTATTGAATTTAACTGTTTTTGGTCTACAATCAAAACATTTTTGGTTGAAATATTAATTATTACATTTTTCGTCCAGAATTCATCTTTTTTGCTCGAAATTTCAACTATTTAGTTAAAAATTAACTTTTATGTTGAAAATTCAAACTTTCGGGTTGAATATTTAACTGTTTTGCAGGAGAATCAACAACGTGGTTGACATATTCTTCTTTCTTGACTGAAAAATCTTTTTTTTTTTAGTTAGAAATTCAACTATTTTGTTAAAAATTTGTGTTTTTGATTGACAATTCAGCTCTTCTGGTAGAAAATAACTATTTTATCGTTATTAAAAATGCAAATTTTTTGTGTAAATATTAACTTTTACATTTTTCATGGAGATTTAATCTTTTTTTGGTTGAAGATTCAACCATTTGGTTCAAAATTAACTTTTTTAATTAAAATTAATATTTTATTGTTAAAAATTCAACTGGTTGGTTAAAAATTAATTCGTTTTGGACGAGAATTCAACTATTTTAATAAAAATTGATCCCTTTTGTTTGAATTAAATTATCTTTAATTTAAAATGAAAAATTTTTTTTTGCTGAAATATTAATTACTAAATTTTTTTAGAATTCGTATTTTCTGTTAAGATTCTACTTGGTAGCAAATAAAATAAACTATTTGGTTAAAAAATAAACTATTTATTTGAAAATTTAACTACATACGGTAGAAAATTTACTTTTGTAGATAATATTCGTCATTTAATCAACAAAATTAAAAAAAATTTTAACCTTGATGTATTTTGTTGAAAATATTCATATATTGTGTTGAAAATTCGTCTTTCTTCGTAGAATTTAAAGCTTCATGGTGGAAAATTCATCTATTTTGTTAAAAATTCCTTTTTTTCGGTTGAAAATTAATTTTCTTATCTGAAAATTTAACTATTCCATTTTTAGTGGAAAATATATATTTTATAAGTTGAAAATTCAACTATTTGGTAGAAAATTCATGTATTTTGTTGAAAATTCGTCATTTTAGTTTGAATTCAATTAGTTGCAATTTTTTTTAATTCCATTTTTGGTTCAAAACTTATCTTTCTTAGTTGAAAATGATCTTTCTTGATTAAAAATGAACTTTCGTGATGAACATATATTTTTTAAGGTTTAAAAGTGAACTGTTTTCCAAAAACATTAGATTTTTCAACTTGAAAATTTAACTCTATTGTTCAGAACTCGTCTTTTTAGGTAGAAAAATAATCTTCTTTGTTAAAAATTCATCTATTCGGTGGAGGATCGAACTATTTTGATATAAATTCGATTTCAATTGAAAATTCCACTTTTTGATTGAATATTAATGTATTTTGTTGAAAAATCGTATTTTGTTAGAAAATTATCTTCTTGGTTGAAAATTCATCTTTGTAGGTTGAAAAATTGAGTTATTTGGTTAAAAATTCAACTATTTTGTTACAGTCATCTTTTTTGCTCGAAAATTCAACCGTCTCGTTGAAAATTCACTCGGAACTGCTCAAGCTTCAAAAAATAGTAAAATAGTAACCATAATACTTCTCTCAAAAAAGTAACCGAAAAGTGACAATAATTTTAACGAAAAATATAATAGTTGATATAGTAACCAAAAAAGATTGAAATTCAATATCAAAAACAGTAGATTTCATTAAAAAAAGACGAATTTTCAACAAAATAGGTTATTTTTCAACCAAATTGTTGAGTTTTTAATCCAAAAAGACCAATTTTTATAAAACAGTTGAATTTTCAACCATTAAATATGTATTTTTGACAAAAAAGTTATCTTTCAACCACATAGTTGAATTTTCGACGAAAACAGGGGAATCATCAAACGAAAAAGACGAATTTTTAACAAAATAAGTATATTTCTACCCAAAAAGATGAATTTTTAAATAAAATGATGTATTTTCAAACAAAAGGGTGATTTTCAAACCAGAAGATTAATTTTCTACTAAAAAAGACGAATTTTCAACTAAAATGATGAAGCTTCAAAAACAACAAGTATAGTCTCGACAAAAAATATTATTTTTTCAACCGAATTTCAACCAAAGAAAATAAATCCTCATCGAAAAATATAATACATTTTTTATACATTTTACATACGAACTAATTATTATTATTTTGTTATTCTCTCATTTTCCCGGCTCTAAAGTGCCAAATTTACTGGCAAATTTGAAATTTTTACATTAATACGATTAATGAATGAATTCATTTCGTTTTTTCGGGCAAAAATTTAACCAAAAGTGACCTTTTCATAAATTAAGTAACTTTTTAGTAACCGTGGATCAAAAAAAGTTACTAAGTTATTAAAAAGTAACCCTCATCGTGCCCTGTAGATACTAGATACTGTAGAATTCCAAATATAAAGTTTAATTGTTTCTTCGTTATATGTTCTATAAAAAAAAGGAGATTCGAAAAAAGACAATATTCTTTTGCACAAATTTAAATGTTGGACAAGTTAGCGGCATTAAATATCAAAGATTTTATTAATAATTAAACATATACTCTTTTTTCATCTTTAATAATACCCAAAAACCTATTCTTCCAACTCCTAGCCCAATCCAACTGCCCTATATTCTGCTAAAAGACTTGATGAGCAATGAACATGTCAAACAAGACGAGACAAGACAAGACAAGAGATTCTGTCTGTGACAGGAGATTCCATAGTAGTTAACTTTGAAGGCAAGAGACAAGGTGAGATGAGAACATGAAACAGTCGGTTCGTGATTTCACGATCAAGGTCTGACAAGAGACTACCGTACCGTTGTGTAATGAACGTGAGAGCAAAGAGCAGAGGAGGGCACTCAGCAGTACGAGTACGAGTACATCAGCAGCGGCAGCAGCAAAAGAAAGATTGCGTGGGCTAGGTTTGGGGAGGACCCGCGCCGCCGCGCCGCCGCCGCGCCGTGGCCGCGTACCGGTGAATTTGGCGCGAAGCATGTGAGTGACCCCGTTCTGCCAGCCAAGTCCATTCTCTCTCTCTCACCCTCTGATCAACATGAATACATGCATGTATTATCAAGAGAAAGGTGGTGTCGACTGTCGAGTCTTCTCCTCTGAAAGACGAGTTCACACCACTTGTTTCCTCTCCTAGCAGAGGAACCACGCGCGTGTCCGTTACCACGGGCAACAGCCACTGGACCATTTGTCGGATGGACCGTCCGGATCGGAAGTTTTCGATCATCTATATAGGACGGCGTCAGAGGCGAGCCGCTCACTTCCAAGGTGACCTGCATGCATCAGAATGACCGTATAACACCGAGTGACCGTATAACACCGAATGACCTATAATACCGAATGACCTATAACACCGAATGACCTATAACGCCGGGTGACCGCATAACGCCGGACGACCTATAACGCCGGATGACCTGTAACTCCGGGTGGCCGCATAACGCCGGATAACATATAACGCCGGGTGGGCGTAAAACCCCGAATGACCTTATGACCCCGAATAACCGTATAACGCCGGATGACTGTATAACGCCGGATAACTGTATAAACCCGAATGACCGTATAACGCCGAATGACCATATCACTCCGGATGACCTTATAACCCTGAATGAATGTATAACCCCAAATGAGAATATAATTTCGAAAGATTGTATAACCCTCAATGACCATATAATTTCGAACGAGTGTTATAACCCCGAATGACCGTATAACACTTGATGAGCGTATAACGCCGAATAACCCATATAACCCAGAATGACCGTATAAACGAAAATGACCATGTAGTCCCGAATGACCGTATAAGGCCGAATGACCGTATAACCCCGAATGACCGTATAACCCCAAATTACCGTATAACCCCGAATGACCAGACAATCAATCACGTAGAGCGCCTTTGAAAATATGAAAATTTGGTTTCTTATTAAACTGGTCAACACAATAACACCAAGTTAATTTATTTTGATTCTTATTGTTTTTTAATGATTTTTATTAAAATGATATAGTACGTACCATATTTCTATGATTCCAACTTAAAATATATTGCATTGCTAATAAAATACTTGAATTAAAAAAAAGATGAATTTTCTACCAAAAGTGATGAATTTGCAATCCAAAAAGGCGAAGTATCGATAAAAGACTTCTTTTTTAATTTTACCTCTAAAAACAAAAATATTCATTTTTATCCAAATAGTTGAATTTGTAACCAAAAAGTTGAAACTTGAACCTACAAATATAAATGTTGAAACCAAAAAGACGATTTTTCAACAATAGATTTGAATTTTCAGCCAAAAAAGATTTTTAAGAGAGATAACGAATCAACAAAATTGTTGAATTTTCAACCAAAAAGATGAATTTACAACCAAGAAGATTAATTTTCTACAAAAAAAGATAAATTTTCAATAAAATACATACATTCTTAACCAAATAGTTGAATTTTTATCTAAAAAAGGTCAATTTTTACCCGAAAATCGAATAATTAAATTTTAATTAAAAAATATATTTAAAATAACGAATTTCCCACAAAATAGTTGAAATTTCTACCCGAAAATATGTAATTATTCACAAAAAAGTTAATTTTCATCTAAAAAGTTAAATTTTTGGTTAGAAACATAATTTCTAACCAAATAAACGAATTTTTAACCAAGGAGTTGAATTTTCAACCTAAAAAAGATTAATTGACCAAAAAAAAGTAATAATCGATATTTCAACCAAAAAATATTTTAATTTTAAACCAAGAATCGGTGAATTTAACCAAAAAAGAGAATTTTTAACAAAATACTTGAATCCTCGACTAAAATAAATCAATTTTCAACAGTTGATTTAAATTTTCAACCAAAAAAGATTTTTCAGTCAAAAGAGATTAAAACAATCAACCAAATTGTTGAATTTTCAACGAAATAGATGATTTTCTACAAAACTCTTGAATTTTAAAGTCAAAAAGAGGAAATTTCTACAAACAGTTGATTTTTTAATTTCAAAATATGAATTTTTAACAGAAAAGTTAATTTTCAACAAAAAAAAAGCTAAATTTTTAATCAGAAATAGAATAATTCTTTAATCAAAAAGTTATTTTGTTAATAAAGTAGTTCAACCTTTAATCAAGCAGTTCAACGTTTAAACAAGGAGTTGACTTTTCAACCTAATAAGATAAATTTTCCCAAAAAATGTAATAGTTGATATTTTAACAACAACAACAAAATTTTAATTTTAAATAAGAAACTGCTGAATTCAACCAAAACAGAATGATTTTCCACAAAGTAATTATATTTCCAACCAAAAGAGACTAATTTCAAACCAAAAATATATATTCATAACGGTAGACAGTTCGAATAGAATGGTAGATATTTTAATTAAAAATAATAAACTTTTGAACAAAAATATGATTTTTCTACTACAGATGAATTCATAATCCAAAACAACAATTTTTCTATCCGAAAATACGAATTTTGATCAAACCATTGTTTAATTTTCAAGAAAAAAAAAGAGAATTTTCTACAAAAAGCTTGAATTTTCATGCCGCAAATATGATTTTTCGACAAGAAATTTAATTTTCTATCAAAATAGTTGAATTTTCAACCAAAAAAGATAAATTTTCAACCAAAAAGGATAAGCATTTAACAAAATTGTTAAAATTTCAACAAAATAAAACAGTTATGAACCAAAATGATGAATTGTAAACCAAAACTATAACATTAGACTTTTTTATTCAAGGAATTACCATTTAAAGAAAAATTGTTGGATTTTCTTATTAGTTTTTATTAATTCAATTCGCATTTGAGCGAAAAAAAACGAGAAAAAGAGGAAGTTTCTTGAAAGCAGGAGAAAAAAAAACTACCAGTCATTTCGAGCTATGGACATCCTGATACACGGAGAATGAGCACATTGCTTTCAATTTTCAATAAAGAGACATTGCTACATTAAATTTATTTATCCAACTTTTTCAATTTTAAAAATCGTTCCACAAAAAAACCAGTAGTAAAAATCGTGTCCGGTGAAAATTCTGGGGGTAATCTAGGCATGCAAAAAAATGAAGATCGGTAAAGGTGAAATGAGCAGTTCTCTAGAAACCCCATCTAACTCGACTTAGGTTTTGGTACGAAATTGCTGAAAAAACTGTTCAAAATGTCTTTTTACAAACCAAAAATGATATCTTATGGTTTTTAAAATGTTTGTACAATCTAAAACATGCATTTTTTGGTATGTAAAAAGACATTTTGAAAAGTTTCTTCGGACATTTTGTGCCAGAACCTAAGTCGACTCAGGGTGTTTTTCTAGAGATGGATTAGTGTCCATAGGGTCGATGGATTAGTGTCTATAGGACACTCATAAAGATGTTAAAGGCACTTTCATCAATTATTTTACTCTATCAAAAAAACCTGCAGCATTATCATTACTATCCTGTGACCAAAATATTATTAATGTGTGTCAGAGAAGTTTGTTTCTCTGACAAACAGCGGCCACTTGATGAAGCTTATAGTTAATTTTGTAGCAAAATGATGATTATTAATATTTTGATCCCAGGATGGTAATGATAATGCTGTAAGTTGTTTGGATAGAGTAAAATGATTGATAAAAGTGCCTTTAACATCTTTATGACTATCCCATAGACACTAATCCATCGACCCTAGGAACACTAATCCATCTTTAGAAAAACATCCAGAGTCGACTTAGGTTCTGGCACAAAATTGCCGAAGAAACTTTTCAAAATCTCTTTTTACAAACCAAAAAGGATATCTTATGGTTTTTGTAATGTTTGTCCTATCTAAAACATGCATTTTCTGATTTGTAAAAACACATTTTGAAAAGTTTCTTTGGCAATTTTGTACCAGAACCTATAAGTCGACTCAGGATGTTTTTCTAGAGATGGATTAGTGTCCATAGGGTCGATGGATCTGTATCTATAGGACAGCCATAAAGATGTTAAAGGCACTTTAATCAATAATTTTACTTTATCCAAACAGCTTGCAGCATTATCATTACCTTTACCAATTTTAATTTTTTTTGCATGCCAAAATTACCTCCATCATTTTTACCTGAAATTCTTTTTATGCCTGGTTTTTTCTGAATAACGTTTTTAAAAATTGGAAAAGTTGGCTGAATGAATTTAATATAGCACTGTCTCGTTTTGCTTCATAAGATATTCTCTATATGGATTAGCTTCTCATCCTCTCAGCCTCTCATCCAATCCTTCTAATCCTTCTATAATAATAATATGCACTCATCTCACTATGTGCGGAACGATATGATGCCCGGTGCGGTCCTCTTTGATATTATAGCATCGGATGCTGGACATGAGGGGAAAAGGGGATAATTTAGGGGCACATAGGAAGTGGTTCGCGGTTAGGTGTATGAGCAACCCCTCCAGCTAAACGCAGGAAAGTGAGAATAACATGTACATCATATGAAGACATGCCCCGAGGTGGAAACAACTCCGGATTATATCGAATTACCCTGGATTATCTCTATATACAGAATTACTCTGGATTGCCCAAGATTACTTTAGATTTCATAGGATTACTCTGGATTACATGCAATTATGGTCGATTCCTCTGCCTGAACTAGACTCAACTCGAATTTTCAATAAAAAATTATTACTTTTTAACAAAATTGTTCAATTTAAACAAAATAAATGAACTTTTAATCAAATAGTTGGATTTTCAACCAAGAAGATTAACTTCCTAATGAAAAAGACGAATTTTCAAGAAAATTGATGAGTTTTCAACGAAGTATTTGAATTTTCAACTGAAAAAGGTACATTTTTAACCAGATAGTTGAATTTTTACCTACACACGATTAATTTTTCACCACAAATTGAATAGTTGAATTTTCAAGCAAAGAGATAAATTTAAAAATTAAAATATATTTTTTTACAAAGTAGTTAAATTCTAAACCAAATAGTCAAATTTTCAACGAAATAGTCAAATTTTTAACTACAAAATTACATTTTTAACGAAAAAAGGAATTGAAAAATTGATTTTTGCCCCAAAAAAAAAACGAATTTTCAAACAAATAGTTAAATGTTCAATCCAGAGTATCCAAGTAGTAAAATTTTCATCCAAGAAAATGAATTTTCTACGAAAAAAATAACAAATTTTCACCACAATACATGAATTTTCAACCAAGTAGTTAAATTGTCCACTAAAAATATAAATTTACAATAAAATAAAACAGCTAATTTTTCAGTTAAAACAATTAATTTCCACACAAAAAACAATCATCAATCAGAAAAATGATTTTTCAAGCAAAAATACGATTTTTGAAGCAAATACATGAATTTTCGATCAAAATGGAATATTTGAATTTCCAGTTAAAAAAAAGTTATTTTTAATAAAAAAATATCCGATTTTTCAATGAAATAGTTCAATTTTTCACCAAAATAGTTTAATTT
>JAABKJ010000869.1:10125-32412 GCA_011634705.1 Andricus grossulariae
AAAAAATGAATTTTTTATTAAGAATCTTAATTCTCTAAAAAAAAAAAAAAAAAAAAAAAAAAACGAAATTTCAACAAAATACACAATTTTCGACTGAGAAAGACAAATTTGCACCAAAAATGAAATATTTGAATTCTCTGTTAAAAAAAATTCATTTTTAACCAAAAATGAAACCAAGTTTCAACAAAATAGTTAAATGTTCAACCAAACCATTTTTAACTAAAATCAAGAATCTTCAAATAGAAAAATGAATTTCAATATCAACCAAAAAAAATTTAATTTTGAATAAAAAACATTTGAATTCAATATAAAACGAATTTTCAACAAAATAGTTGAAGTTTCAACCGAAAAGATGAATTTTTTACAAATTAGTTCAACAAAGTAGATTAATTTTCTACCAACAAGACGATTTTTGAACAAAATACATGAATTTCAACCAAACAATGGATTTTTCAACTAAAAAATATAAATTTACAATAAAAACTTGAATATTTTAATTTCCAGTTTTAAAAAAAATTCAACTAAGAAAACGATTTTTTTAAACAAATTAGTACAATTTTTCACCAAAATAGTTCAATTTTCAACCGGAAATATGAGTTTTCAAAAAAATAATAAAATTTTGGACCGAACTATTTTTAACTAAAATCAAGAATTTTTAACCAGAAAAATGAATTTTTAACACATTAGTTCAACGTTTAACTAAGTAGATGAATTTTTTGCTTTTAACAAGTTGAAATTTTAGTTTAAAAAATTAATAGTTGAAAACTATTTGGATCACCTATATGTAAATTACTCCGAAATACTGGGATTATGCTGGATTACCTAAATTACTTCCAATTTCCTGGATTACAAGTGGATTACTTTGTATTATAGGTGGATTACTCTAAATTACAAGTGGATTATTTGGATTACCTGAATTACTCTGAATGATTTGTCTATTACAAGTGGATTACCCTGGATTAATCAGAAATAGAAGTGGATTACGCTGAATTATAACGAAATTTCTCTGGAATACTAGTGGATTAAGCTAGATTACAAGTGGATTATCATGAATAAGAAGTGGATTATTCCGAAGTCAGAATTGCATCGGATTACAAGTGGATATCTTCGGATTCGAGTTCGGATTACAAGTGGATACTTTCGAATTACAAGTGGATTACCCCGAAGTCCAAATTACTTTGGATTCCAAGTGGATTATGCCAGATAACCAGGAATTTACCTTAGATTACTAGTGGATTACTGAGGATTACAACTGGAGTACTCCAAATTACAAGAAGATTATTCCGAAGTCCGAATTACGCCCTACTCCAAGTGGATTACAATTAATTACAAGTGGATTATCATGGATTACAATCGGATTATTATGGATTACAAGCCGATTATTATGGAGTACAAGTGGATTATTATGGACTACAATTGGATTATTATGGATTACAAGTGGATTAATATGGATTGCAAGTGAATTGCAAGTGGATGAGCATGACTTACAAGTGGATTACTATGGATTACAAGTATCTTAATGTGGATTACAAGTGGATTACTATGCATAAGAGTGAATTACATGAATTACAAGTGGATTACAATGAATAGAAATTGGGTTACTATGAATTACAAGTGGATTAAGGTGGATTAAAAGTGGGTTAATATGGATTAACATTGATTAACATATATGAACATGGATTAATATGGATTATAAGTGTATTAAAAGTGGATTATTATGGATTACGAGTGAATTATTTCGGGTTATTACGGCTAACAAGTGGATTATTATTCGTTGCAAGTAGATTAACGTGGATTACAAGTGGATTAACATGGATTACAAGTGTGTTTAGATGGATTGCAAGTGTGTTAATATGGATTGCAAGTGGATAATTATGCATTATAAGTGTATGACTATGAATTATAAGTAGATTACTATGCATTATAAGTGGATTACTATGAATTATAAGTGGATTACTATGCATTATAAGTGGATTACTATAAATTTCAAGTGGCTTACAATGAATAAAAAGTGGATTAGTATGAATTACAAGTGGATTGAAGTGGATTACAAGTGGACTGAATGAATTGCAAGTGGATTATTATTGATTAACATTGATTAACATGGATTACCATGGATTTTTAGTGAATTATATCGGATTGTTATGGCTTACAAGTGGGTTATTATGAGTGGCAAGTGGATTAACGTGGATTACAAGTGGATTACCATGGATTACTAGTGTGTTAAGATGGATTACAAGTGTGTTAATATGGATTACAAGTGGATCACTATGCATTGAAAGTGGATTACTATGAATTATAAGTGGATTACTATGCATTATAAGTGGATTACTATGAATTATAAGTGGATTACTATGTATTATAAGTGGATTACTATAAATTGCAAGTGAATTACAATGAATAAAAAGTGGATTACTATGAATTACAAGTGGATTGAATGAATTGCAAGTGGATTAATGTGGATTAATATGGATCACAAGTGGATTGCAAATGGATCGATCTGGAGCAACAGTTAATTGAACCGAATTACAAGCGGATTATCTGAAATAATCTAAATTGCAAGTGGATTACCTGGATTATAACTGACAAACAAGCGGATTGCTTTGAAATCCGCATAATTCCGAATGACAAGTGGATTACTCCAAAACGCGGAGTACTCAAATCTCTTATCCAGTTATCATTCTCATGCCTTCATATCTTGTAGCGCTGTGAAATCTTCGACCCATGTCATTGTAATAAATTAGTCTTTCTCAAGACTGAAACTATAACTTATTAACTCTGAATGAAAATATAGTAACTGGAGTAACTCCTCAGATAGAAATAGTAATTATCTGCACGGAATTTAGGTTTAACGTAATCTTCTAGTTCTGAACACTGGGTGCTGAAATCTGAAGCCCGTAAGTTACGAATGCATGCTGGCATGAAATGACTTTTGGTTAACGGTTTTGCTGCTCAAGTAATTACGAGCACAATTAGGGGCTTACATAGTCAAGATTGTAACTGTAGAAGTGTCGAATATGCGTCCTAAATTTTGTCTTGGCCCACAACCTGGCACTTTAGTTTGCATGTTTTGCAATTTTAACTAAATTATATAAACGCTTTCTACCAACTGTTAGCATGCCAATAAATGTTAATAACGTCAATACCATAATGTCAATAAACCTCAGCACCGTAATAATACAACTTCTTTTTTTATTGAAATTTTATACTCTGACCGCTCACCGCGTAATTCTGACACATCGTGAATTAGTAACTGTAAAGTCATTGAAAGAAAACATACACGGCTCCTTGGCCATGGGCCATTGTCCGAAGATTGTACGGATGTCACAGGTGACCGCATCATGGAGTTTAGTTGTAGATTTTACAGCAAGTACAGTTCGAGCAACTTCCTGCGGCATTTCTGGTTTTTCACGCACTCTGCTCAAACACATACGACATGAGCATTTTAGTCATGAGCGACATTTTAATGAGATATAACGTGATTTAAAAACAAATTTCTAGATGTTGTGAGCATGAACACGTAAAACTGGTGTTTCATAATTTTGGATTATTTAAAAGTATACACTTTTTGAAGCATCTAACGCAGTTGCGTGAATGTCGAACCACGTACGCGTTGCATTTCAAGATTCAGCAGCTTATTCAGCAATTTCTGGTGAAACCTCTACCTCGTGGTGTACCAAGAGTAAGATTTGATTATGTTCAATGGCGATTGTATGCCCTTCAAAGTACCTCTAGGTTTTGAAATATATTTTCTTTCAGAGGATAATCAAATTTGGGAAATAGCAGGGAATGACAGAGGGCCAGGTCAGGACTGTATGGAGGATGTCGAAGTTGTGAAAGGCCGTGTTTCACCAGAAATTGCTGAAAAAGCTGCAAAGTCGGATATTTTCCGGACAGACCTTGTACAAAGGAAAAAATTCTCATTCTGTGCCCCATTAAACAAAAATTATTTGGCCATTAGAGGATCTTGACAAGTATTTAACTATTAGAGATATTATTACCAAAATTAAAAAATATTATTCTTTCGTCCTCCTACTGATGTAGATTTATATTTTGAAAAACTTTAGAGATGCAGAAACCATTAAAAAATACTTGGGAATGCAATTTTTCAGAGATTTGTTCTGGTGCCTTTTCCTTTGTATTAGCAACAATATTTATTTATAAGATATTTCTATAAAACTAATATAAATGTTTAAAAAAAAATTAAATGTACGTAAATCTCATTTTTTTCGTAAATTTAATGCTCGCAACCTCCACAATTTTTTCACAAATCTGAAACAAACTGTGCCACCGTCAAAAAACAAGAACAAGTTTTTTTAAAATTCGTTTTGGTTGAAATATCTACTATTATGTTTTTTGTTCAGAATTCACCTCTTTTGATTAAAAATTATACTGTTTAGTTTGAAATTGCACTATTTTGTTGAAAATTTCACTATTTAGTTTTAAATTTCACTATTTTATTGAAAATTTCACTATTCGGTTGGAAATTTAACTGTTTTATTTAACTTGGTTGAAATTTCAACTACTTTTTTAAAAATTCGTTTTTTTGTTAAATATTTATCTTTCCGGTTAAAATGTTAACTATTTTGTTGAAAATTAATTTTTTTAGATTGAAAATTCATCCAATTTGTTAGAAAATCCCCCATGGTTGGAAATTTTATTATTTTGTTGAAAATTCGTTTTTCTTTTCTTTACTAAAAATACAACTATTTGAATTGATAGAAAAAAGTTTTTTTTTTGCAAATTCAAGTGTTTTTAATTTAAAATAAAATCTTTTTTGGTTAAATTATCAACTGTTAAACTTTTTGTTCATAATTCATCACTTTTCATTGAAAAGTCAACTACTTGGTTGAAATTTTGACTACTTTTTTGAAAATTCATCTTTTTTGGTTCAAAATGAACTTTTTTGTTGAAAATTCTACTTTTCTGTGTTGAAATGCGAATGTCTTCAAAAAATTCAACTATTTGGTTGAAAATTCTTATTTGTAGGTTAAAAATTGAACTATTTTGTTAAAAATTCGTTTCTTCTGCTTCAAACTTCAACTATTTATTCAGTTAGACTATTTAGCCAAGTTTTTTTCAGAAAATTCGACTTTTTAGCTTGAAAACATAAGGTTTTGTTGAAAATAATTATTTTTGGCTGAAAATTCAACTACTTGGTTGACAGTTTAACTATTTTGTTGAAAATTTTTTTTCTTTTAATTTTCATCTCTTCGGTTGGAAATTTAACTATTTTGTTGAAAATTTGTGTTTTTATTGGTTAAAAATTAATTTTTTTACGGAAAATTCAACTATTTCTCGTTTAAAATTCAAATGTTTTAAAAAATTCGACTTTTGGGTTGAATTCAATTGTTTTTAATTACAATATAAAATATTCTTTGATTGCAATATCAATTATTATACTTTTCGTTCAGAATTCATCTTTTATCATTTAAAATTCAACTACTTGGTTAAAAGTTTAACTAGTTTGTTGAAAATTCATTTTTTTTTTAAATTTTAATCTCTCCGGTTGTAAATTATACTTTTTGATTGAAAATTTAACTATTTGGTGGAAAATTAATATAATTTGTTGAAAATTCGTCTCTTTTTTTGTTGTTGAATTCAGCTGTTTTTTTATTTAAACTGAAAATCTTTTTGACCCCTATTATCCCCCTATTTCCATACAAAATCACCCTATTCATGATCATTGATCACATGGAATTAAAGATCCTTTCGAAGCTTGATTCGGATCCCAGGGTGTATTATTTGCATGCATACACTCGTTTCACCGCACTTTATTTCAATCCATTCTACCAACCCGATACCCCATCAATGACTAAATTCTCATTTCGAAAACTCGAATTGGTTCAGCACTTGATTGAACCCTGTGACCAGAGACCACTGACAGTACTAGGTCCCAACATCCAAAGGATTCAATTCCTATACATATAGCAATTATCAACCCTTCCCTTCCCCTATTTCATTCCAAGTAATCCGCTTCTCTCACCCCCCCCCAACCACCCCCCACCACAATGCAAATCCCTTACACACACACACATATGCAAAGAGACATTTTAATTTGCACCTTGCATTATGGATCTTATATCAAGATTGTTACAGACCGTCTAGACTAGAATCTAATCTGGCGCAAATCAGACGGTCTAGTCTGGGGCTGACCAGCACTTTCGTACAGTCAACGGCTAGTCGGTCTAGCCAGCCACTATCTAGACAGTCCAGTCAGAGGTAATTAAATAAGTATTAAATGATAAGAAAACAGTAAATAATATATAAATAGTAAATGTGTAATAAATTACTAAATGTTGACTTTTCTTCTAGAACCCTGGTGTTAAAAATTGTAGGCCAAATTACATGGAAAATTTGGATTAACAAAAAATATTAAAATTTTTGAAAATTCTACTAATTGAACTTATTATTCTCCTGGTTTCTTTTATTTTAAGGCAAAAATTTCCAACTTAATATTTTACGAAAATCCCTAGAATTTGATATGAAAAAAATATAGTTTTTGTAATGGTTTTAAGTATACTGTGTTTTTTTCTGATAAGCATTGAAAAGGCCGTAAGAAAAATAAAATTAATTTTACAGTATTAATTTTTAATTTTTAGTAATTTCAGACACACTGACAATTTTTCGAGAATGGTTAATAAAAGGCTGATTGTTTTGTTTTCAATTATTAATTCCATTTTATGTTTCCGAAGAAAATCGAGAATTATTTTTCCAAAGATTTTAGTATCTTTGTTCTATTATAGTCGGTCTTAAAAAACCAAAGCCTTTAATTTAATACGTCTTAAAATATGAGCTGAAATGGTGAAAAAGCAGGCAACCCTATTCATAAAGTTCCCAGTAGTAGATTAGTCTCCCTCTGATTCAAACATAATTTAAGCGTAACCAATTTTTATTTCCCAGTCCCCTATATCCTATATATAGCTATATACCCTTTTTGATTTTACAAAAAAAAAAACTGCTATAACAATATTTCTCATATGAGACGGACATGAGAATCTACAAAAAAATGCTTTTTCAAGCAAGAAGATTAATTTTTTAATAAAAAATAAGAATTTTCAACAAAATACATGGATTTTCAACTAAAAAAGATCAATCTGTAGCCAAATAGTTCACTTTTCAACATAAAAAGATCAATTTTTAACAAAAAAAGAAATAGTTACATTTTCAATTTTAAAAATTAACTTTTTATAAAAAATAAAATTTTAACAAAGTAGTGAAATTTCCTATCAAAGAGATGAATTTATAACTGAAATTATGCATATCCAACCAAAAAATAAGTTTTTAACAAAGTAAGAATCTTAAATTTCTACCAAAACAAACCGAAATTTCAACAAAAGAGTGCAATTTTCAATCAAGAAAATGAATTTTCAACTAAATACAAGCATTTTTCATTAAAAAATATATAATTTACGATAAAAAATGAAACAGTTAATTTTTCAGTAAAAACATTAGTTTTCAACCAAGCAAAAAACAATTTTTCAACCAAACAAAGAATTTCAAACAACAAGACTTATTTCATACCAAACAAGATCAAATTTTTATCGTAAATACACGAATTGTCAACCAAATACTTGAATCTTTAACTAAAAAAATATAAATTGACAATAAAAACAAAATATTTAAATTTCTAGTTAAAAATGTTAATTTTCGACTAAAGATATAAACCAAAATAGTTACATTTTCAACAAAAAGATGAGTTTTCAGACAAGAAAACTACCTTTATACAAAAAGACGAATTTTGAATATAACACATGAATTTTCAACCAAATAGTTGAACTTACAACATAATAGTTAAGTTTTCAATTGAAAAAAAAAAGAATTTTCTAGCAAGAATCTTAATTTTCTACTAAAAGACGAATTTGCAACAAAACTATTGAAGTTTTAAGAACAACAAAATATTTTAAACAAAATTGTTGAATTTCCTACAAAGTGGATTAAGACTCCACCGAATAGTTGAATTTTAACCAAATAATTCAAGAATTAACTAGAAAATAGATATTTACAATAAAAAACGGAATATTTAAATTTCAAGTTAAAAATATCAATTATTGTCAACTAAAGAAATAAACAAAAAAAATTTAGCTTTCAACCAAAAATATGAGTTTTCAAGCAAGAAGATAATTTTATACAAAAAAAAAAACGAATTTTGAATATACCACATGATTTTTCAAACGAATAGTTGAACTTATAACAAAATAGTTCAGTTTTCAATTGAAAAAAAAAGAATTTTCTAGCAATAATCTTAATTTTCTAACAAGAAAAAGGAAATTAAAAAAAAAACACTAAAAAAGCAATCGTTAAATTCTCAGTAAAAAAATAATTATTAACCAAAAATAAAACAAAGTTTCAACAAAGTAGTTCATTTTTTAACCAAACTATTTTTAACTAAAATCAAGAATTTTTAACAAAATAGTGCAACTTCCAACCAAGTAGTTGAATTTTTAACTACAACAGATATGTTTCAACGTTACATGGAAAAGATAAAGTTTCAGTTTACAAAATTCATTTTTAACCAAAAAAAGGAGAGTTTTCAACAATATAGTTAAATTTTCAGCCAAAGAAACAAATTAGCCGCAAAATATTTTAAAGAAAATTGTTGAATTTCCTACAAAGTGGATCAAGACTTCACCGAATAGATGAATATTGAACCAAAAATATGAATTTTCAACGAAGAAGATTAATTTTCAACAAAAAAGATTAATTATCAACAAAAAATATCAATTTTTAATCAAGAATGGAAATGTAGCTTCTCATAAGACCCTAATGCCAATACAAAAATCTTCATAAACAATTTTAATAATTGGGTCAATTAAATCCGACATCTTTCAAAAAAGCAGTAAAGATGTCACTGAACAACGGCAAAAATGGTTTAGCTGGATTTCGTCTTCTAAGAAAATATAGCTGTGTTACCTAAACTAAGCTAAACGTTTAGCTGGAACAGCTAAACCATTTTTTGCAGTGAATCTGCGGAAAATGTCACAACCGGCACAAATCATGGCTGGAACCTCGTCTGAAGAAAAATATCTTTAAAAGAGATTTACATTTACCCATAAAGGAAATTGCACAAGATGATACCCTTGAAGTTGACACAGGTCCCGCATCCTAATCTATATCTACCTAAAGGGCAAAAACCTCCTTAGAGGCTTAGACTTAGAGGACCAGATCTAACGAAGGTACCCAAAAAGACAAAGGATGAGCCGCTTTAGCCTTTAGCGAATTCGCCCACCAGCGGATAATGCTTTGTTCTCCGGACTTTGGAAACTGGTCAGTGATAAATTCATTGACAAGCCAACTTGGAAAAGAGTGTCATGGTCGGCCCACTTTTGCGGTCGGACACACTTTCGAGGATCAGGCCAGCACAAACGTGAGATGAATCGCGTCTTGATGAGATTATATATCTGACGTCCCAGGATATATCATGTATCGAATATGCCATTGTCGGGTTTCGTTAGAAAGTGTAAAGCACTTAGAGTTGTCTTGTCTGTGTTTGCTCACGAGTTTGTGTTTGTGCAGTACATACCTATAGTATCATGTGCATGTACGAATATAGAAATAGATACAGTCAGAGAACTGCCCTGGCGAGTCTACTGAACAGGATTGGTACTCATAATATTGTTGTCATAACCGCTGCACCTGCATGCAGGTCTTTGGGTACCTGGAAACAGCAAAGTCATCGCAAAACAACTTTGATCTCGATTCCCTTCCAAGATCTCAAACACGACCCGATCGCGGATCCCGACCTCCATTAACCTGGAATCACATTACACTCGAGAGTTCTAGGGCAGGCCTTCTAGTCTTTTATCTAAAACTTTATATAAAAGGTAACTCGGCCTCACATCCGATTCCTTATCGTTATTCCTTTAACGCATTTCAAGTCTGCGAATCACTAAACAACAAAAGTTAAAAAGACTTTGTAAACAGCTGTTTGTCGGAGGAACAAACTTATCTGACAAACATTATTAATATTTTGGTCATAGGATAGTAATGATAATGCTGCAAGTTGTTTGGATAGAGTAACATGTTTGATGAAAGTGCCTTTAATATCTTTATGACTGTCCTTTAGACACTAATCCATCGACCCTAAGGGCACAAAATTGCTAAAGAAACTTTTCAAAATGTGTTTTTACAAACCAAAAAATGCTTGCCTTAGAATTTTAGATAGTGCAAACATTTTAAAACCCATAACATATCCTTTTTGGTTTGCAAAAAGACAATTTGAAAAGTTTCTTCGGCAATTTTGTGTCAGAACCTAAGTCGACTCAGGATGTTTTTCTAAAGATGGATTAGTGTTCCTATAGGGTCGATGGATTAGTGTCTATAGGACAGTCATAAAGATATTGAAGGCATTTTGATCAATTATTTTACTCTATCCAAAGAACTTGCAGCATTATCATTACTATCGTGTGATCAAAATATTAATCATCATCATTTCTCTATAAAATTAAATATAAGGTTCATCAAGAGGCCGCTGTTTGTCAGAGAAATAAACTTCTCTGACAAACATTATTAATATTTTGGTCACAGGATAGTAATGATAATGCAGCAAGTTGTTTGAATAGAGTAAAATAATTGATGAAAGTGCCTATAAAATCTTTATGACTGTCCTATAGACCCTATGGACACATCCATTTCTAGAAAAACATCCTGAGCCGACTTAGGTTCTGGCACAAAATTACCGAGGAAACTTTTCAAAATGTCTTTTTACAAACCAAAAAGGATATCTTATAGTTTTTAAACTGTTTGCCCTATCTAAAACATGCATTTTCTGGTTTATTATTTCTATCCTGCGACCAAAATATTAATAATCATCATTTTTCTACAAGTTTACATATGACACGAAACATCAGTCTATCAGTACTATCTTATACTACAAACATCTACGTTTTATGGTTTTAATTTGTGAAATACGAAAATCTGTCAACAGTTCAAGATAAGTTGGAGAGGTTAATGAACCTAATTTTTGCAATAAAAATATGAGTATGCAATAATAATTGTTAAATAACGTTTTAATATATATATATATTTACACAAATAAATAATTTGTAAATCATAAAATTAAAAATATATAACTGAACCTTCATACAATGTTCAAATTTTATTTGTTTATTTTCAAAAATATCGTCTTGTTTGGTTGCAAATTCAACTGTTTTGTGGAAAATCCATCTTTTTATCTTGAAAATTCAACAATTTAATTGCAATTTTTTCTTAAACTTTCACATTTTCGGGTTAAAAATTTGACTGTTTTATAGAAAATTCGTATTTTAGGCTCGAAAATTCAACAATTTGTTTGACAACTCAACTACTTGGTTAAAAGCTGAACTACTTAGTCAAAAGTTTATTTGTTTGTTGAACATTCATCATTTTAGTTAAAAATTCATTTCTTTTTTTATATAAAATCCATTTTTTTAGTTCAAATGCAACTACTTGATTGAAAATTAACATCTTTTTTTTTGTTAAACTATCAACTATTGTATTTTTGTTTCAAAATTTATATTTTTACGTTGAAAATTCAACTCATTGGTTGAAAGTTGATCTACTTATTAAAAATGCATTTTTCTGTTTGTTAAAGATTGATCATTTTAGTTTGGAATTGATCTCTCTGGTTGAAAATTAATTTTCTTTTCGAAAATTCAACTGTTTTGTAGAAAATTCGTTGTTTTCTTTTATTTCGGGTTAAGACTTAACGTTTTTTAGTTTCAAAATGTGACTATTTGATTGAAAATTCATGTAATTTATTTTTAAATTCGTCTTTTTTATAGAAAATTAATCTTCTTAGTTGATATTTCAACTAATTGGTTAAAAATGTATCTATTTTTTGTTGAAAATTCGTCCTTTTTGGTAGAAAATTAATCTTCTTGGTTCAAAATTCAACTATTTGATTAAAGATTGATGTATATTTTGACAATTCGTCTTTTTTAGTAGAAAATTAATATTTTTTGTTGGAAATTCAATTATTTAATTGAAAATTTAACT
The DNA here is from genome assembly GCA_011634705.1 of Andricus grossulariae. Classification (NCBI taxonomy): domain Eukaryota; kingdom Metazoa; phylum Arthropoda; class Insecta; order Hymenoptera; family Cynipidae; genus Andricus; species Andricus grossulariae. Next base: position 22,102 of record JAABKJ010000869.1, read on the forward strand.
GTTTTGTAGAAAAATTCCTCTTTCTGTCTTGAAAATTTAACATTTTGGGCTACACTTTTTTCTTTATTGACTAAAAGAGCTTTCTTAATTAAAAATGTAAGTCTTGCTGAATAATTTGTCTTTTTTTATTTGAAAATTTATCTCTTTTGCTAGAAAATTCATCAATCTTATTTAACTAATTTTAGTCACTCCCTTGATTTCCATAAAAATGGTTTTTCTTTTATTTAGATTCTTCTCTCTTCAATCTAAAGAATCACGGAGAAAAATGCAAATTTCGAAACTAATTTTCAACAATGGAAATTTTAAAGTCAATCTCCATCTATGATTGTGTTCAGTGACCAAGGATTGAGAACTGGTAATTTAGAAGCCGAGATCCACGATGATAGGTCTTAAAATATTCTTATGTAGCCCAAAAAAAAGTGTGCAGTCCGGATTTTTAAATAACAATAGCAGTGAGAGAGATCGACAATGAAAAAGAAAGATATGAGAATATTTCTAAAAAAAATGCCCTATTATTCCTTAGAGGCTGCAAATGTTGAATTCTCTATGAAAGTAACTATGCAGAAGCTAAAAAATTTTTGCAATGATGTAACAAAGCCAATTTCAAAAGTGCTGTACTGAATTTCAGGTAAACATAGGAAAATTTCAAACGTTTTAGACCTTGCACGGTGAATATTTCTAGCCCTTTCCGACGCCGTGCCGTCCAGGACTGACAATAAAATTTCTCCAGCCCTATTACTATAAATGCAGCATTCCACTTCTACTATAGGTGGAGTGTTTTACACTCTTCCAGCAATTTTTATTGTGGATCTGATTTCCTGGACTAACGGATTTGATTTATATTTTTCGCTAAAAACGTTACTTATCACACTGTACAATGGGAAGCAAATAAGAGGCTAAGATTGCAATCATCATCTAATTGTTCCTTTTCATATTTAGATCCAAATTCCTGTACAATTTGTATAAAAGTGTCCTTTTAATTTATTATTGTTAAATTCACTCTTTTAATATTGCAACATTGACTTCAGGGTTAATTTAGAGATTAGAAACTTAATTGTCATTGCAGACGGTGCACAAAACTTATATGACAACATTCTAAAGCTTATATTCATATTTAAAACAAAATCTAATATTTCTAGTTTTAGCATCCTTTTGTAAATATATTTACACTAATCTCAAAGTACAAATCAAATGCTATTGATCCGTATCAGAAATTAGTTCAAGGGCCAATTTATTTATAGTTCAGGAGATCAACTCGATCGAAATATAAGATCATACCAGTCACTCAATTATTAAGGTACTGGAGCAAAGTTAATCTTTCTCAATATTACAATCAACCACTATAAAAGTTTGGAAAATATTATGAATTTCGTCTGATTGCTTGTTTTAAAATATTGGTGATCGAACACACGTTAAATTACCTTTTACAGTGAATCACTTATGTAGAATACTTTTATCTTTCCAAACAGCTGTTTTTACCACAAGTTGCTGTTTATAATAAATTATTATGAGAAGGAAGTGTACAATTGTTTTGGCAAGTGGAATTTTTCTCAGATGAACGTTGCTCCAAGGTGTACTTTCTCAATCAAGCTTCGTGTCAGATTTTATAAATTTCCGCTTTTTTCCCTTTATCAATAAGACACGGTAAAAGTTTCGGATTATATGAATTATAAACAGTGACTAATGTATTTTTCGGATTCATAGATGAAACAAAATTCTTTTTGGGACCATTCTTATTTCTCAAGCCGCTATAACGGTACATAAGATCTTCTTGGGAAGAGTTTTTCCTTGTCTGTCATGTTTACGTCTGTATCGTATACTCTCGAAAAGGAAAGCAGTAAAAGTGTACTTGCAATCATTATCAAATTTAGGCTGCTAAAAAGAAAGTTTCTCCATAAAGGAACATTCATAAACAAAGTATGAATCATTATAACACAATTTAATGCTTTCTTCAATGATTAAATAAATGCCGAAGAATGCAAATTAGGTGCTTATAATAAGATTAATAAGCCATGAAATCTTTAGTGTTCGACTCTACGTATATTGTCTAGTAATTATGAAAACGCAACTTTTAATCGCGTGCCTTACTAGTCTATTTAGCACAACACGTGGAAATACATCACTGTTTTTACAGACAGATCGAGTGCACATGACACGCTTTGTTTTTCTTTATTTTCCAAAGTCCATATACTTGTCTGGTATTGGCTAATCACTTAATTGTGAAAAATGATTGATAAAAAACATTACTTTAAAGCTTATGTTCTTGCCAAATTCAAGAACGTGAAAACATGTGTATCAGTAGAAAATGACCCAATAATGTAACAATCTTTTGTCTCTTTCTATTGATATAGATTTTCGTATAAATTAAATGCCATTGCAGCAAAATCGATACCATATGCTGTTTTTGTATTGGTAATCGAAAAGCACATGTTTCTTAAGTGTTTCATTTGGGCATGTTCATCAATACTTGTATTGAAAACGTCAGCGAACGACGATCGGTAGCAACATGTGTATTTGCGTTAGGCACACAATCATATTATATGTACCCATGTGTAAATGTATAAGAACAAGAAGTGATATTGCGTCAAGAGCGTGTTGCATTCAAACTTACCGTTATCGCAAAGAGTAGTCGGCGGGAGCGATATCCAATAAAGTAATATCGTAATCACAGCGGAACTCTTCTTCTCACACCACTGTCATCAGCATGGTCGTCTGCATCTGTATGCTTTCCGCTCGTAACACTGGATTGCGAAAGCGTTTCCCTTTCCGCGGCTATTTACAAATATCGCGCGGCCTTACACCTCGCCAAAATTTTTCATCGAATGCATTCTTCGTCCCGGAACCACTCACACCAAATTTACAGTGGTCACATCAAATTTTTTGACCTTCACATCAACTTTTAAAGTGCTCACTGATCACTGCTCACGTTGATTTTTCTCACACCTACCTGTTTCATCCGATTTCACCGAAAAAATATTGCACGTGACGTCTCGTACCTGTCGAGTACACTTTCTCTTGTCAGTTCATTTCACTTGGTTCCATTTCATCTTCTCTTCCATTTCATTTCACTTCACTTCACCCCAACCCATCTCATTTGGCTGACGGCTCGTGCCGAACCGCTTGTCGATTGGCTCTTTGCTAGTTCCATCAAATCGCTAATCTCGCACCGGTGCTCACATGTGCCGTTATTGTCGTCGCACGTGTTGAGGCTCAATGATGGACACAGTTGTCTCTTTTGTTGCTGGACAATTGCAATTGATGAAATTGCCTTTTGGTAACACTGAATCACTTTTGCTTTGAAAACTTCTATTCAACCGCACAACTGCTAGCTTCTCACTATAATTAGGACAACCACACACTGCAAGGTATCTTCTGAATTTCGAACCAATCTCTGCTTCTTTATCACCACTTCGAAGTGACCTTGACAGTAATCTAGAGCCGAAACTTCCTCCTTTCTGCCCTGCAGCAATTGTCGATTCCAAGATATTTCAGAAGAAACCTCAAGAGAGTATATAAAGAGTGTGGCTTCTTTTCTCAAAGTGATCTTCGACTTGATTGGTGTTATCGTGAGTGTCAGTGTACTACAGAAGCACTATCACCCCACAGTCCTTGCACTTTAAGCGCGAAGCAAACACGATCTCCAGGGTCGTTGTCTTCAGTGAGAGGTGCTGTCCACGTGCATCATTCATTTTTCCTTTCCTCTTTCAACTTATTCAGCCTTGCACTTCGGGATCGCGAATTCATCATGGGACTTAGGCACTGTCTTTTTGTCAAGGTAAATTCGATATTTTTCTTTTGTCTTTTCAACACCTGGGGGGAGACGGAAGGTGTGAAATGGGAAAACTGTTAAAAATGGGTTACACGATTGAATAGACCTGCTTTCCGTTCTGTACGGACGTCGAGTGGCGACTGGCTTGAGAGTCAGAGTCTGCTGCTGCTGCTGCTGCTGTCCCTTCCCCTTTCCCCTTTACGAACGGCACACCGCTCGGATTTATGCTATTACCACACCGAACCACCCTTATATGCTTCATTCCGCTCCGCCCACCCTCGAGCATTTGAGTTCCCTTGTTTTCCAAAGTTTTCACGATTTTTAGACTTTTTTCCCCGGGTTTATGATTCCCATGTGAGGTGAAGATTAAAATGAAGTGGGATGCGGGATATCGGAAGTGTATATTCTGGGAGAGTAATGGAGATGGATTTGATTAGAGATACATAAGTATGAACTTATGTAGTCAAGTTGGTTGTTAGGTAATATTTATTTTATTAAAAGCTTTTACTTGGCTTGCTCTGTGGGTATGTGGATATAAATGTATTTATATGTTAGGGTCAAATCTTGTATTCCAATTTTGACACACTTCAACATATCCTGTCGGCTTAAAACTTTGTGATGATCTTTCTGATGCCAATACAATATTCTAGCAAATTTGAGTTGACCACCCGCCCCTTTCTGCGCCCCCCTTCCGGATTCGCAACTGTTAGAAAACCCCAACAATATGGGTATCTATGAAAAGGGCTTGGAGAGTAAAGTTCAAATTTTAGTTGACCCCCTCCATCCTTCCCCCCTCCGATGGTAATATTGTGCTTTGACACACCATGACACATGCATGATTTCAGCCCTTTTCGACGCCTATGAGGTGGGGCTAAAGATTTACTTTTTACTCCCTAGGGACTGAAAAGTGACGTCAGGGGTGAATAATGAAAAACTGTGAGGAAATTTTTGTTGCAGATAATAGAATTTTGCGGTTATTTATGGAAAGTTACCATATATAACTAATCCAATTACCGTAAATTTGACCGAAAATGTTCATAAATTTCCGGAAATTTATGGAAATTAAAAAAAATTAATTTTGGGTAATTTATGGTGATTTACCATATTTACCTGTAAAATTACCATAAATGGCCGCAAAATGTCATAAATTTCCGGAAATTTATGGAAATTGTTTGAAAATGAATATTGGGTAATGTATGGTAAGCTACCATATTTACCGGTAAAATTACCATAAATTACCAAAAATGCTCATAAATTTCCGGAAATTTATGGAAATTAAGAAAAATTAATTTTAGATCATTTATGGTAAGTTACTATATTTACTAGTAAATTACCATAAATGACCAAAAATTTCCATAAACTTACATATGAAAAGGGGTCTTGCAATAATAACATTATAATAATGCGACTAAAAATAAAAGCGTGGGGCGTAATAAATTTTGAACATTACATTTATACGAGAAAGACACTTTAATATTTACTTCTCAAGCTTTTATTTTTAGTCACATAATTATTAATATATTATTATTTTATTATTATTATTTGCAAGCCCCATTTTCAGGGGTAACCATTTTATTCCTTTTAGTATATTTTTATATGAGCTTGTTCAAAAAGAATTTTATTTATATGATACTGAGCAAAATTCACGTTTTTTTGTACATATTTATCAAGGGATCAGCTTATGCAACATTTTTTTTGATAAAAATGATGGGAGTAAATACGATTTGAATTTTGTTGCGAAACTATATCAGAATCTTATTTTATTGTTGCCTAGGAAACAAGTAATAATTTTAGTATAATTTTTGGAACCATTATTGTTTGTAGTATTTAAATTAAAAATTGTAATTATTAAACATATCAAAAATTAAATACAAAAAAGAAAAAATCGAGTTCCGATCCGAGAGGTCCTACTGTACACATATAATTTTCTTTTGTTCTGACAACTCGAATTGCTTTGTATACCCTATATAGCGAACAATGTCCAATATCTTTGGCTTTTATAGCTTTGAGGTTAATATCCGATGCAGGTTCAAAATGAGCCTAGTTTTCTTTGTGCTTTATTAATGATTAGTAAAGAAAGCTCTTTTAAGCAATTATATTAATTAACTTAGCATAAACATTTTTTTGATGCCTCAGAACAATTACTATTCTGTGAAATTTAAATTTAATATTTGCTTGTTATATTCACTTAATATTAATTTTTTTTTTTTTATTATTTTTACTATATTAAAAAAAATTTCTTGGTTAATAATGAACCAATTTTTTTTACGAAATATCGAAAAGTGATAAAGTTTTTGTAAATCCTTCAAAGAGGAACAACTTTTTGGTTGAAAATTTAACTATTCCATTTTTAGAAAATTGATCTTCTTGGTTACAAAATTATCTTTGGGGTTGAATGTTAAACATTTTGGTTGAAAAATTTTTTTTCTGAAGATTCATAATTTTAAATGAAAATTCATCTCTTTGGTTGAAAATTCAACTATTTTGTTGAAGGTTCATCTTTTTTGTGAGAAAATTAATCTTCTTGATTGAAAATTCATCTCTTTTGTTTGTAAATTCAACTTTTTCATTGAAAGTTCCTTTCTTTTCTGTTGTCAAAAATTCATTTTTTCATCTGAAAATGTAACTATCGCGTTTTTGGATTAAAATTCATCATGTATCTTGTTTATCATTTATCATGTATTTTGTTGACATTTCATCTTTTCGATTAAGGATTCGACTATTGGTTTAAAAAACCTAATTTTTAATTAAATTTCACTGGTTGAAAATTTGTTTTTGTTTTCATTGAAAATTAATTCTTTTAAACTGAAAATTTGAAGCTTCCATTTTTGTTTTAAAGAAATTATATTTTTTTAGTTGAAAGTTCAACTCTTCGCTTCAAAATTTTAATATTTTGTTGAAAATTAGCTTTTTTGTTAAAAATTCATTTTCTTATCTAAAAATTTAACTATTCCGTTTTAGGTTTAAAATTTATTCTCAATAAGTTAAAATTTCAACTATTTGGTAGAAAATCCATGTATTTTGTTGAAATTTCATCTTTTTGGTTGAGGATTTAACTATTGGTTTAAAAATTTGTCTTTTTTAGTTGTATTCAACTAGTTGAAAATTCGTATTTTTGTTGAAAATTAATTTTTTTAACTGGAAATTTGAAGATTCCATTTTCGTTTCAAAAAATATATTTTTTGGCTGAAAATGTGAGATACATTTTCATTAATCTTCTTGGTTAAAAAATCATCTTTTGGGTTGAATGTTAAACTTTTTTGGTGAAAATTCATTTTTTTGTTGAAGATTCATCATTTCAGTTGAAATTCATCCCTTTCGTTGAAAATTTAACTATTTTACTGAAAATTCGTTTCTTTTGATTGAGAATTCGTTTTTCAACTAAAAATGAAACTATTCTATTTTCGGTGAAAATTATTGTATTTTGTTAAAAATTCATCTTCTTTGGTTAAAAATGCAACTGTTTGGTTGAAATTTAATCTGTTTTGGTTAAGGATTAAACTCTTTCGTTAAAAATTCGTTTTTTGTTCTTAAAAATTCATTTTTTATCTGAAAATTTAACTATTCCGTTTTTGGTTTAAAATTTATCCAATACAATGAGAATTCAACTATAAACTAAAAATTTGAAGATTCCATTTTTGTTTCAAAAAATATATTTGTTAGTTGAAAATTCAACTATCTGGTTTAAAGTTAATCTTTCTTGATTTAAATTTATTTATTTTGTTAAGAATTCAACTATTGTATAAAAAATCTTTTCGGATAAAAATAAACTTTGTTTTTGAAAATTCAACTATTTGGTAGAAAATTCATGCATTTTTTGACAATTAACCTTTCTGGTTAAGGATTCAACTATTAGTAGAAGAAATCGTCTTTTTGGTTGAATTCAACTGGTTGAAAATTCGTTTCTTTTATTGAAAATTAATTTTTTCAAATGAAAAATTGAAAATTATATTTTTGTTTCAAAAATATATTCTTTAGTTAAAAATTCATCTATTTTGTTTAAAATTATTCTTTATTGATTTAAATTCATCTATTATGTTGAAGATTCAACTTTTCTGGTTAAAATACAACTGTCTTGTAAAAAATTTGTCTTTTTAGCCTGAAAATTTAATTATGTCGTTGAAAATGCAACTATTTTGTTAAAAAGTCATCCTTCTCAATCAAAAAATTAACTGCGCGGATAAAAGTTGAACTACATTGTAAAAAAATCATTTTTTTGTTGAAGATTCATCTATTTCGTAGAAAATTTTACTAGTCAATTATTAGAAAATTAATCTTCTTGGTTAAAAAATCATCTTTTGGGTTTAATGATGAACTTTTTTGTTGAAAATTCATTTTTCCTTGTTGAATATTTATAATTTTAGTTGAAAATTAATCTCCTTAGTTGAAAATTTGTTCTTTTTTGTTGAAAATGAATTTTTTAAACCAAAAATGTAAATTTCATTTTTGGTTGAAAATTGATATTTTTAATTGAAATTTGATCTCGTCCAGTTGAAAATTCAACTGTTTGGTTGAAAATTAAAGTATTTTCTTGAAAATTCATTTTTTTTTGTAGGAAATTAACATTCTTGTTTGAAAATACATTTTTTTGCTTGAAAATTCAACAGTTTGTTTGCAATTGTTTCTAATTCATTTTTTTAAAATGAAAATTAAATTACTTGGTTGAAAGTTAAAATTCTTTTGATAAAAATTAATTTTCTTGGATGAAGATTCGTCATTTTAATTTGAAATTCATTTCTTTGGTTTAGAAATGAGATATGTTGTTAAAAATTCGTTTCATTTTTTTCTAAAAATTAATTTTTTTACTGAAAATTTAACTATTCCAGTTGACTATTCCATCATTTTAGTGAAAAATTAATCTCTTTCCTTGAACATTAATTTATTTTACTAAAGATTTAACTATACAATTTTTTGTTGAAAAATGATCTTTTTTAGTTCAAAATGTAACTATTCCAATTTTGATTGAAAACTGATCTTTTTAATTTGAAAGTCAACTATTTGGTTGAAAATTCATGTATTTTGTTGAAAACTCATCTTTTTTGGTATTAAATTAATTTTTTTGGTTGGAAATTCAACTATTTAATTACAATTTAAGCTATATTGTTGAATATGCAATATTATTACTTGAAAAGTTAGGATTTCAAATAAGCGATTATACATTTGGGTGGTCCAAAAATGTATTGAAATTTTTTTTCGAATTTGTATGCATATCGCCCGGAAATTTGTTCGAATACACACAAAAATAAATCCACTTTTTTTTTTTGAAAAAAAAAATGATATTAAGAGGTCGCTCAAGACTCATGAAGTTTAACACGTATTTCCTATAACAAAAAAAGACGTTTTCATAAATTGTATTCATAAAACTCAATATTAGATGTATCGACTTGAATTTGATCCATTATCTTCACAATTAGCCATAGAATACGAATAAAATATTATTTTTCAAATATCACCCTCTTAATTCTATTTTATAGGTTCCAAAAAAAACCCCATAAGTGAAAAAATAGGTTTTGCGAGTTTTTGGAGCTAATGATGATTTTTTTGCGTTTTTTAAAAATGCAAATTGTTTCTAATACATAAAGTACTACTTTATGCTGCTAATTAGATATTCACATAAATTGTTTAAACAATGTATCATTGTTTTTAGCAATTTTCTCTTAGAAAAGAGAGAAAATCGCGGTTTTTTTTAAATTTGTACTTTTTGTCCAATTTCCAATTAGAGTGAGGTAAATAATTAATCAAAGTTGAAAAATTTATTGTTCAATCAATTTATTGTTATTGTTAATAATATTCAATTAGAATAATGCTACAAAATTGTAGGTTTTTTCTGAAATTGTCCACGATTTGTCTATTTTTCAATCAGAGTGAAGTAATAATTAATTTGAGTTAACAAAAATAATTGTTCAAACAATTTATCACTATTGTTAATAATATTATCTTTGCTTAATGCTAGAAAATTGCCGTTTTTCCTGAAATTTTTAACTATTTGTCTATCTTCCACTTGGAGTGACAACATAATTAACTAAATTTAACGAAAATAATTGTTTGAGCAAATTATTATTGCTTATAACTATCTGTTCCTATAGTAATGCTAGAAAGTTGCGGTTTTTTCTGAAATTTTTAACTTTTTGTGCACTTTTCACTATTCAGTTATAAACAAATAATAAATTAACATTAGAGAGAATCATATTTTAAACAATCTCTTTCTTTTGAACATTGAACATTGAACACTGAACATTGAACATTGGTAAATGTGCAAAAATAATTCACTTAAAACATTACAATACTTTTTTTAAAAAATGATTTTTTTCAAGGTTTACTTAATATTTGTTCGTGATTAAAAAGGCAAAGCAAAGTTTAATATTTCAGAAAAAACTGCAACTTTCTAGAACTTATCTAAGAGAAGATAGTTTTAAACAATAATAAATTGTTTAAACAACTATTTTTCTTAAGTATTTATTATTGATTAAGTACATATATATATGTATGTATTTAAGTATTTATTATTTATTTTTGAAAAGTGGACAAAAAGTTGAAAATTT
>JAABKJ010000870.1:0-32405 GCA_011634705.1 Andricus grossulariae
CAGATGCAAGAGGCAAAGAAAGAGAAGATAAAGGGAAGAAAGAAAGGGGGTATGGTGTCAGGAGTAAGGAATGAATTAGTGGGAGAAAAGAGAATAGAAATGGGATTTGAGGAAACAGATGGAGTAATGACGAGAATTGTTAAGATAGGAAGAAAGAAGGTGAGGATAGTTTTCATTTATAGGAGAAGCGGAGAAGAAGAAGGTTGGAGTGTGATTAGGAAATGGGTGGCGAAAAAGGATGGTGAATTGGTGTTGATAGGAGGTGACCTGAATGCTTGGACAGCGGAACAGGGAGGGAAATATGGGACAAAGAAAGTGAGACTTTCAGGAGAAAATCGAAACACAAACGGGTGGACCAGGAGGGTAGGACTCTGTTGGAAATTTTGGGAGAAACAGGATGCTTCATTTGTAATGGGAACTCGGAAGGGGATGAGGAAGGCGAGATTACGTTTGCAGGAATAGGGGAAAAAGTAATAGAATACATTCTGGCCGAGGGAGGGATAATGAGGCTGTTGCAAAGATTGGGGGTAGTGAACGAAATAGGGTCAGAACACTTTCCCGTCATTGCAATGTTGAAATGCGGGAATTGGAGAAGAGAGGGAAGGAAGAAGGAGGGAGCGACGGGGAAAAAAGCAAAGGTGGGTAAATGGGGAGTTGATGAGCTTAGAGAATATATGGAAAGAATGGAAGAAGAGAATGTTTTAATTGAAGATGGGGGAGGTGTGGATGAGATGTTGTGTAAGATGACGGGAAGAGTAGATAAGATAGTGTAGTTCCTTTACTAAAGAAAAGAGGGGGTAGCAAAGTGAAAGATTATAGAGGAGTCACTCTCAGGCCAGTCACGTATAAAATTTACGCGGAGGTGCTTAGGAAGAGATTAGAAGAACAGGTATAACAGAAAGGAAGTATTCCACACAATCAAACAGGATTCAGGAAGGAGATGGGGACAGTGGATAACATTTTCGTTCTAACTTATCTAGTCAACAGGAACCTGGGATATCCCAGATATTCCCAGAATATCTGGGGAAATTGAAAAAGGAGTGCAGGTGGACCAGGATGATACGTTTCAGAGTGGGAGAAGAAATGGGGTAAAGAGCGTGGTAGATAAAGTTAGGTGGATAGTGAGCGGTTGTGGACAAGGGAAAAGTGGATGAAGAGCTTACAAGAGAAAAGTGAAGAGAGAATGCATGGGGGAGGTGAAAACCAAATTTGAAATATATATGTATGAGAAAAATTACTGTTGCGTGACTTGGAAAAGCTTGAAGATTAATGGTAAGAGGAAATGGAAGCCCTGAAAGGTCTCGCGGACTTGCTATAGATAATATTTAATAGTTAGTAAGGTAATATTTAAGAACTTGTAAATAATAAGAAGGCGAAGCGATTATAGATTAAGATAAGCATAAGGCATAGTGGTTAAGTGAAATTGTAAAATATGGAAAGGGAACGGAGCCCTCAAACCCATTAAAGGTAGAGTAATATAAAACTCTGGCTATGTTTGTAAAAAAATCATAGGGCTGGGAAAGGGATAGGCTGCGATAGAACTTTTCGCTTTCCGTTTCCAGCTCGAAAAATTACCATTTCAACTACAAAATTTGATTTATCTGATATATCATTATATTAAAATATTTTTTTGTATTATTTTGTAATTTGCGAGCGTGAATTTATAGAAAAAAAATTCTTCTGAGCAAGAAAGAGGCAAAAGTAAACATAGATTTCATTTTTACAAATGCGTGTAAGGAAATTTTATAACTGCTTTAAGTAAATTAAATTGGTACTGTCTGTTGTTCATTAAAAGATTGATTTTATACTTTTCCCAAAACTTAAACAATTTTCGATGAAGAGCCTCGTCTGGCTGTTCCGATCATAACCCTAAACCTTCAGCATCTCCTAAATTTCTCAAGACATTCTTCTAAATCTTCAATAACTACATGTACTTATGTGTCATAGAAAGGGTTCTTGCCTTGAATAGTTTCCTTAGATTTTTTAAATTGTGGAAAATTTCATCAAAAGAGCCATTTCTTTTAATCGAAAACACACATTTCAACAATTTTGTTAATTTCCTTCAAGGCTGACACAAAAGGCATAACATCCAACGGAGAGTAATTTTGAGGAACATCTTTGTCTAATAAGCCATCAGAATTTCTTAAAAGTTTTCGGCAGGCATTCCCTCAAACTGTTCTCCTTGATAATTCTTTGATACTAAGTTAGGCTTTTGCGGTAACCTGAGTGCTTCAATTCTACTTAGAAGAGAAATCAAACCATCCGAAAAAACATGGTTTACAAAACATTGTAAAAGGTGTAACTCTGGTAGAATACGTTTTTGAACTACTTTTTTAGTCGCATCTTCCTCTATTAGTGTAACGCTGTAACAGTTGGTGGCAATTTTTCTTTTTGTATAAAGGATCAAAATTTTCCAAAATTGTACCTCAAATCTACAAAAGTTCTCATATCGTGTTGTTCTTTATCTTTGCTTCTTCTTTGGATCTCAACTCTTACAATCTTATCAAACAGTATGGATATGGGTAGGAGGAGGTAGCTGCTTGCAAGCCAGTAACGGTTAATATAAGTTTGAAGTCTGATACGAAGATAGAATATACATTGTTAAGTTTTGTAAGATTTACTCACAGTTGAATGTTGTTGTAACTTTCTTTAACTTGAGGCACAACACAAAGTAATATTACTTTATGAATGCTGGTGATTTTCGCAGTTTTCGAAACAGATCTTCTTTCCGCATATATTGTTCGTTTGTGTTTGCATTCACTCTCTATTCCTCCATCTTCCTTCCGAATCTTATTTAAACGAAATACAATAAAGTAGAATGGAATGAAGTGAAATAAGATTTACATACCGGAATATAAAATTACTTTTAGTAACGCATGCACGAAATGTTCGCTTTTCGAGGCATGTATTGCGTGCGGGAATTGACCAATACCAAACCCGTGGTAAAAAGCAGTTCTAAAAAGACTGTCTAGCTGTTGCGCTTGCGCTCTTCGAGTAAGATTACATTTTCTAGCTACTGCGCATACACAGTTCGAGCCAGATTACTATCTTCTGCTGTTGCACTTGCGCATTTCGATTCAGAGTTACTTTCCATGACTGCCGGAATCATAACCTTACTTCATTAAGTGATAAGCTAATGTAAACGACCGATAAATTACCATAAATTAGCGACAAATTTTTGAAAATTTCAGAAAATTTTGGCAATTTTTGGATATCTGAAATTTAGTAATTTTCCGGAAATTTTTTTAATTCAGCAACTTTCCATAAATTTCCATAAATTTTAGAAAGTTTGGGTTTCTGCCAAAAAATTTCAGATACCTTAAATTTCTGGATATTTTTGGTAGTTTACAAATTCACCGAAAATTGACGGAAAAATGTTTGGTAATTTTTGGTAATTTTACCATAAAGTTCCAAAAATTACCATACATTTCCCAAAAATTTGTTTTTATTGTTTCTGATATCGAAAATTTCCTTCATTTGTTACAAAAAATATTGTGTGCAACAGGTGCTGAAAGTATACAGTTCCAACTCTTTGTGAAGTTTACATACTTGCCATCGGCTCATCTTCGGGTCGTTTCCGGCTCGTCTTTGGCTCGTTTACAGGTCGCTTTCGGCTCGCCTCCAACTCGCCTACAACTCCCCTTCGATTCGCCGCTGGCTCGTACAGCAAACTTCACACTCATGTGGAGCAGCCTACTTTCCGTAATTGTAGCACAACATACTCTTGAAAGAAGAACCTTGCAGTTGTTTATTTTAGAAACCATCCTAGATATTCCCTTTCTTTACCCACCGCCTCTACCAACTCCTCAGCATCTGCCCATACAACTGGTCTTTTTTCTTTCTTTCCACGATCAACTTCAAACTCATAGGCATCAATTTTGTGAACATCTTGCAAAATTTTTGACCTTTTCTTAACACGGTCTCTATAGTTCTTTGGGACTGATTTTTTCCTGCACAGGACCTCAAAATATTAGTCAGAACTTTCATTTTGTTTGACGATGATCCAGTGTAAACTTGATACTTGTCTAGATTTTCATGAGAAAACACAACATCTTTGTTTTCCCATAGGGTTAGGAACAACTCGATAGTTGCTAATAAGTCTATACCATCATTTGGAGCGTACAAAGAATAAACGTAGCACACAAAACCTTGATAGAAAAGACGTGACTCACGAGTGAAATTGTAAGATAGACATAGCAACAGATTTCTGCATTAAAAATACGTATCCCCACTTTTTAGCGTTAGAAAGACATAACAATTGTTTCTTATATTAAACAGACGCGGGCTTACTGAATATCTGGAGCATGCTTGCGACAAGAGCTTTATAATATGTGTGTGAACGAGGTCAAGATTGTGATTCAATGTTTTTGATCACAATTCCGAAAACGAAAAAATATGTTGTTCGATCTTTCACCATTATTGGAGAATTTTGTACAATTTTGAGAAAGTACTTTGAGCTAAGACCAAAAGATGGTAATTTCCAATCATGTTTTTTTGAATTTCCAGAAGGGAAAGTGCACTAAGCAGGTAATGATGGCATTTTTCATTTGAAAAATAGAGTTTTTTAAAATAAACTCACAACACTTCTCTCGTTTCCTGGTAAAAACTTCTGATAAAAAGTTCTTTCCGAGGCTATCCAATGGTTTACATTTCTTTCTGAACCTGTCCAAGATCTGCATCCGATTCTTTGTGAAAATTTCTGATAGAAAATCAATACAATATTTTACGCAAAAATGCTGTTAATTTATTTACAAGCTGTTTCCACAAACTTAAATTTGTAGATGAAAATTTATCAAAATTTCTTATAGAAATAGAAAGATTCGGATGTAGATCTCGGAAAGACTGAAAGAAAATCGTACACAAACCTTTCCGAAATTTACTTTTCAAAATTTTTATCAGGGTTTCTGTTGTTGTGAAGTTTCGTTTTTTTTAATATTTACATTTGACGTTATAAACAAAAAGAAAAGAACAATATAAAAAAATGCAGTGACATTCAGAACAAGCTGAGTGTGTGTTTTCGAGGCCTCTCAAATCGACCCCTGTCAAATTTACGAGGCAGACTCCCCGGAGTGCGAGCGGAAACTCGTGAGCGCGTCGAATCCCCGGAACGAATCACCCTTTCATTGTTATGAGATGCAGGCTGGTTAAAAAAACTGAAATTATGAAAGCACCGCGTGATTTAATTTCAATTAGCAGAAATAGTATATTCATATAATTTCAAGAAAGTAAAAAAACGATTCATGAAAAACGGTTAATATTTGCAGTAATAATATAAATGTTGAAGTGCACACGAGAGTATGCCAAGATGCACCGCGTTATGGGAGGAAACGCATTTCTTTCGTTCAAAAGTTCTACCGCCTTCAATTTTCTTCCTTCATTATCTGAAATGATGTAGATATTCGGAAATATATTGTAATTTTTATTGAAAAAAGTTTGTTCTTCTCTGGAAATAGTTTCAATTATCGTGAGAGTCATTGTCAGTAACAATTTCTATAAAACATTGTACGCAATTTTTTTTTTAAATTGTGGAATGTGTGCTTTTTCAATGTTGGATTTTCCTTTATCATTTGAACTGCTGCAGATATTATTGAAAAGAACATAGGTTGAATTATATTTTTTAAAATACAAATCCTAAACAGATGAAATGAGTAAACACAAAACTGTGGCTTTTTGGAATGCAAAAGACTGACAATATTAAAGAGTAAAAATGAAGTTGGAGGTAAATGTTGCAAAAACTGCAAGCATATATTTAGAATTAGTGTACAACGTTTTACCTGAATTGTTAAGCAGTATAGTTGCTCAAAATTTTTATGATCTTCGTGCGAAAGCATACGACAGTAGGTCCTACTGCCTACAGCAATAAAGCAGTAAAATATGGATGCAAGGAAATGCAAAGGTTCGTCTAGAATAAAAACTGTCCAAAACATGTCTCTCAAACAATTCTTCAATTCACAAGGCTACAAATTGGCAGGAAATTAAAAAAATCTTTTTTCTATTTCTATTCTTCCTTTATTATCTGAATTTATGTAGATATCCGGAAAGCTGATCTCTGTTTGATTATGTTTGTCCAAACACAATAATTGTTGATTTTGTAAAGAAATAAAACAAGTAAATCTGAAAGTTTGTCCTGGAAAATAATTTTTTTTTCGCACTGAAACTGCTTCAAATGTTTGTAAGAAATTAACAATAAACATTTATTATTTATTGTTATTACTTAATTAGAAATATAACGGAAGTTGTATGTATTAAATATATTGTAATTTTTATTCATTATCTGAATTGATGCAGATATCCTTCAAAATAACATAGGTTTTAAAATGTTTGTTAAAACACAACAAGTGTCAATCTTGTGAACAAATGGCACTTTGGCCTAGAAAGATTTTTTTTTCACTCAAACTGCTTCAAGTTTGTGTAAGAAAGATTTGCAATAATCATTTTCATATAACAAATAAACAATGGCCGAATTTATTTACAATCGGACAGGCTGTGCGAGCTCAAGTCACAGAATCGTTTAAACAGGAAATATGTTGTTTTTCAAAGGATTTTAGACGACACGTATTTCACTGATTAGATGAAAAAATTTTTTTGAGAAAGTTATGTTTTTTTTTCTCTTGATTTTTTTTCAACTTGCTACTAATATGGTGAATATATTTCCGTAGAGTTTATTTTGTGCCCGCGTCTTGCAGAGGAGGAAGAATTTTCTTTCTTCTGAGAACTGAAAATTCACGATTTTTGCAAAAAGAAGACGAGATATGAAAAAAGTTGGAGAATCAAAGTTATTCATTAAAAAAAGTTCTACAAAAAAGTCCTGTGGCACTTTTTTCTGTCTTGCGTTATCATTGAACTATTCGCTAAAATGTGAATAAAGCAATTTCCCGCTGTCATAAATAATCAAATTGGATGTACATTGACAGGAAGAACAAATTTTTCTACACAATTTTTTCCTAAAAGTCTAAATATTCGAAACGAATATTCAATATTTTATATGCCTAAATTACCTGATTTTTGTTAAAATTGTTATTTTGCATTATTCTTCGACAGTCGAGTGGACAATAGTATCTTGCCAATCATGGTTAGCTGTTGGTGCCTTGAAGGAATTTTTTTTTACCTTTTTCTCCTATTTCGAGCTTCCATACGTGGCACTTCGGAATTCCCATGATAGCTGGTGCTTTCTTCAATTCCTGAGTTTTTTTTCTGCGAAATTGTTGTATATCTTCGGCAGAAATGGACCATAATTTAATTGCATTTGTGTACTTTTTAACTTCTGTGACGAAGTTTTTTGCGTCTTTAATGCCTTCTATATGTGACTTCCTTAAATTGTGTTCAGTTGCAAAATGCTTAACGATGCTGCAGATGCCATCACAGGCACCTTTTGCGTGACCGGTGGCTGACAAAAACCATTTTCGGCTGTATGATGCCTTTTCAAATTCAAAAAATTGGTAATGATTCTTGAATAGAGCTGGAACTCCGTCGGAAATTATGCGTATGATGACATTGATGAAATAATAAAAAAAATGTAATGGTAAAATATTGAATATTATTTTAGAATATTTAGACTTTTAGGAATAATTTGTGTACAAAAATTTGTTCTTTCTGTCGATTTACATCCAATTTGATTATTTTTGACAGCGGAAAATTGTTATTATTCATATTTTAGCGAATTCAAATACTCATAACTTTGTCAAAAAAGATTTTTCATCTAATCAGTGAAATAAGTGTCGTCTAAAATCCTTTGAAAAACAACATATTTCGTGTTGAAATGATTCTGTGACTTTAGCTCGCACAGCCTGTCCCCAAAAATCTAGGGTAACAGACTTTTCAAACAGACGATTTAATGTAGTGTTTTTTCTCAGAAAATAATTAAGTTTTATGACTTGTAATTAGAGATATTTTTTTTTAATTCGCTATAGTGGCTACGTGAGAACTGGACCCGTTTCATTTCTTTGTTATTCATAATATGTACTACTCAGAATTAGATTTAACCGTTTACATTTCAAAGCATTCGAAAACATTAAAGAACATTTAAACATTCAACAATTTCAAAGAGAATTTAAACAAATTCGAGAGAATTCAGGGGATGGGTCTTCGTTTTTTTGAAAATCTCCAACCCCTTGAAACAACCTCTATTACCCGGCTTCAACGAGCAATTAACTATTCAGTTTTTTAAAGACTAAAAGATTCCGAGTCGCTTCTAAACGAAAACATGCTGAAAAGATTCATCTGGACCAGCAATTTTTTAGAAGTTCTTGAACCTCTATTTTCCAGCTTCTACGAGATATGAACTGCAAAAGCTATTGAAGGCTAAAGCATTTCGAGTCTCTTCTAGTGGAAAGAAATGCACAACAGAGACAGTTATCAATCTACAAGGGTGACTTAACATTTTTTCAAAATTTCTCCCACCCCTTGAAATCACCACTATTTTCCAAGGTGAACGTGGAATTTCTTACCTTATTTTCTAATCATAAAATCTTTCAGAGTCGTGTGCATTTTTTGTCTTATTCTACTCTGAAAGATCTTTGGGTTTAAAAATCTTGGAAGTTTATTCTCCGCTCACCCTGGAAAATCGTACTGACTTCAAGGATTAGCAAATGTGTTAAAAAATCGTTGGATTATTCTGGTACAACAATGAACATCTGAACGACACCCCGAGTGGGAATAAAAGACAAATAACGTTTTTATAACGTACTACAAATGTTTTTTGGCCGTGAATGTCAAATATTTTGATAAAAGATTTTTCAAATATCCCAAAAACGTACAATTAGGCAAAACTGCATTTAAAAAAATTTCAATGTCACAAAAGGTGCCATAAAAAAAGTTTTTGTATCATTGCACGATTTTGGAATGTAATTTGGCCTGAACTAGGACGTTTCAAGAATTTGTTATTAAAAATTACAATATTTTACATAATTCAAAAACATTTTTATGAAAACGTTATTTATTAATATTTATTTAATTTCAAGTAAACTGAACACAAAATGTCACAAAATAAAAAATTTTCAACGGGATTCATCGACAATAACATTTTAGGTCTCGAAGTTTAGGGATTTTTAATCATTTTTATGTGCTTAGGGGTTAATTTTCAGGGTAAACCTAGAGAGTTAGGTGGATGAAACTGTGTTAGGCTTCTTTGGACATTAAATGGAACCATTTAAAACAATAAAATGTTAGGTCTAAAAGTTTAAGGATTTCTAATGATTTTTTGTGTGCTCAGCGGTTGATTTTGAGGGCGAACCTAGAGGGTTAGGTGGATGAAACTGTGTTAGGCTTCTTTGGACATTAAATGGAACCATTTAAAACAATAACATTTTAGGTTTCGAACTTTAGGGATTTTTAATTATTTTTATGTTCTTAGGGGTTGATTTTGAGGGTAAACCTAGAGAGTTAGGTGAATGAAACTGTTTTGGGCTTCTTTGGACATTAAATGGAACCATTTAAAACAATAATATTTTAGGTCTCGAAGTTTAGGAATTTTTAATGATTTTTATGTGCTTAGGGGTTGATTTTGAGGGTAAACCTAGAGAGTTAGGTGAATGAAACTGTTTTGGGCTTCTTTGGGCATCAAATGAAACAATTTAAAATAATAAAATTTGAGGTCTCAAAGTTGGGGGATTTTTAATGATTTTTTTTATTCATAGGTGATAATTTTAAGGGGTGAACCTAGTATGGTAGGGGCTTGAAACGGTTTTGGACTTCTTTTAACATGAAATGGGACAATTTAGCACAATAAAATTATAGGTCAGGTGCTTTCAACAAAAAAATAATTTTTCTTTGTCGTAAACCTTGAAACTTCAGTGTCATGATTTCCCACTGATTACAATCGTGAAAAAAGAGTATCTAATGATCAGAATTAGCACAAACTGAATATGATTGAGTGAAATTTATATGTACATCGAAGTTGAGAATTTAAAAATACAATTATTTTTCTCTAAAATTCACTTACATTTAGGTTTTGTTCCAAAATGTGGGGTCCTATTAATTGATCGCCAACCAGTCCGGCCCACACATGAACTTTAAATTTTCTTTGGAAACCTCTTTCCCGAAAAACGTGAGGATTTTCTGTGTCTCAGTAGTGTTCGTTGTGGACATTGAAACATCCTTCCCGCGCGAATAAGAATTCGTCGGTCCAAAACACGTAAGGGAATATGTTTAGGTTTCATCGAATCCAATAACAAAATCTTCGCCTCAGGGAAAAATCACCTGGCAAAACTTGCTGCACCTTGATGTAGTGATAAGGGTGATTTTCGTGATCCAATAAAATTTTATCTACTGAGCTTTTGCACAAATTTAAATGTCGGCCAGCTCGACGAACACGCGTATTCGGATCCCTTGTGAAATTATTTAGAACTCGTTGCTCATTCATGATATTTCGTGGTCGTGTTGGAAAAGGGTAGGGATTTGACCAAAATTATTTCTGTGACCGGTCACAGGGGTGCCTTCCCGCCCCACGAAGTATTAGAAAGGGGTAGGGTTTGACCAACATTATTTCTGTGACCAGTTACAGGGGTGCCTTCTCGCCCCCAAAAAATGTTAGAAAGGGGTAGGGGTTTGACCATCATTATTTCTGTGTCCAGTTACAGGGGTACCATCCAGCCGCCACGAGCTGTTGGAAGTGGTGAATTCCTTGGATTTCGTTCATTCCCTTAATTCTGTGAATTCCATGAATTTCGTGAATTCCATGAATCTCGCCAATTCTTTGAATCCCGTGAATTTCATCAACTCCATGAATTCCGTGAGTTCCATGAATTCAGTGAATTCCGTTTATTCCTTGAATTTAATGAATTCCTTAAATTCCATCAATTCCTTGAATTCTGTGAACTCCTTGAATTTCATTTACGGTTCAAAAACAGGTAAAAAAAATTGTCGATACCGGTAATTTTTTTTTTACCAGTGCCGACAATTTTTTTTTTACCGGAACCAAGAGTTTATACACTTCGTATTTAAAAGTCTTGAAATTGCAAATAATTCAATGTATTCAAAGTGTTCAGGGTAATTAAAAAATGAGCCTCTGGATAGTGTAAGAGCATATAAAATTCACATGGCCGTTCCGATTGGCCCCTATTGTCTTTAAATTCGATTTTGACCATTACATTTTTGAAACATATGGCCATGAAATTTCCTACAAAGCCATGTTTCAAAAATTTAATTTTCAAAATCGATTTTAAAGTCAACAGGGGCCAACCAGAATGGCCATGTGACTTTTATATGCCCTTACACTATCCAGCGGCTCAAATGTTAAAGTAATTATTTCTACAGAACTCGGGAGAATTCTGCAGAATGCTAAGAATTCAGGAGGGTTCTACAGATTTCAAAACTCGCATGCATTTTAAGTAAGGTAATTAACTCGTCAAGCAATGTTTTCTAATTTGGTTGCTACGAAAAAGATACTTTTTAATATTCGAATTTCGTTTAAGCGTGAAGTTGCACCAAAGAATCAAAACCTCCTACAAAAATAAACGGAGGAGAAATTATACGATCTGAACTTGTAATCTCACACACTCTCAGCAATGGCACATGGACTGTCGGCTATCTAATGCATTTTTTTTGATTGAATAATCTTTAATTGATAAATACTCGGTAATTATGCATTTAATCAAATTTTTTTATGGATCATTTTCTATTTAGTTTTTCACAAGGAATCGGAAAATATAAATATGTCTGTACAACAACTGGATGCTCTATCTTTTAGTAGTAAAAAAAAGTTTCATTTCAATGATTATTTATTAATTAAGTGCGTGGAAATTATTTTTAATGTTGACAAAACTTTTAACTAATTAAGGTAAACGTTTGACAGTGATCAATGTAACCCATAAATACTTTGAATAATTGTCTATACCAAAAGTCCGTTTAATGGTTTAACCGCAAATACTTTTTTCATAGAAAAGTAAAAAAACTAAGCTGATAATGCATTTTTTAAACCATTTTTTTTTAATTTTCACTTTTAAGATTTAAAAATAAATGAATTTGAGAATATAATATTCGCAAAAACTTTATTATCAGTTATTACCGTTGCTCGATTACGTCACCCACATAAGAAGGTGTATTATCTTTTGAGTGTTCTACTACACTTTGTTGCAGTCTTTTGGCGCATTTTTATACGGGAACATCTGTACACACGTAAATTAGTGTTCCGCAGCGCCCGAAATTAACGTTGACTTTCCACAAAAAATGAAATAAACTTTAAAGTCACGTTAAAAAGTATTAATAACATTCCGCACTGCGAATTATTTGAACTATGTTTTTATTGGTTCTATTAGTAACAAAATGGGAATAAAACTAGGATTTCAATCGGAGCGTCCACTATACGCTTTTCTAGACGATAACGCGAAACTTTGCTCGCGACTTGTTGTCGCAACGTCCGCGAACTCTCAGCGACTGAATAATATGCAATTAGAGAAAATGCTGTGGATGGAAAAGCTTGAATCCACCATGCTTTTTTCTTAAAGCGTCGCGAACGTTATTACAAAGACTAGGACGTTAAATATACGTTTGGCTTTCTGTTCATATTCTTAAGAAGCTCAGCTTTCCGCAGCAACCGTCGCTTCTAATGATGGTTTGGTTTCTTCCAAGCTCTTCGGCTCGATCCTGACTTCGTCAATTTTCTCTATTTTCGTATTTTCCTTCTCTTCCTTTTTTTCTTCGTTTTCAATGGCTTTCACTTCTAAATCCGGCGTTTGTTCTTTTTGCCGCTTCTCAATCTCAGCCTTAAAGTTCTCGATGTCTTGTTGACTGATTTGTACAAAAAGAATACCATTAATGACGTTGAGCATATCTAACACCGAACCCATACTAGGCGGCTGAATTTGAATGGGTGGAAGGCTTACGCCTGATTTCCCAGTGTAAATTTCATTCATTTTTTTCTGTAAAACTACTGCCTGCTGCGTCAAATGTCTCAAACAATCGCTGCTTTCCTTTGTTTTCTCATGTTCTTCCCCTAGCTGTTGTTTGTAAATTGCGTATGTTTCTTTTTCATTGTTGAGTGCCGCACGAAAATCACCCATACAGGATTGTGTACGAGCTACCAGATGATAAGACACAGCTACTTTCAGTGAACGAGGTCCATGGTAACGAAGATTTAGAGCCAGTGCGTGCTCCAAAAATCGCAGAGAAAGCTCATACTCTCCAACCGCGTGCAGAATCAAGGAGATGTTGCTCTAAACAAACATAAAGTTATTTTTTATTTTTTGTCAATTTATTCTACACCTAAATCGAGAGTAAAAAAATCTTGGGCGAGACCAGAGACGCAAACAAATTATTTACATAGAATTACGTCCTTGAACAGCGGACCAGGAGAGTGTGTTCCGTGGCCAAAAGTCTGATTTTCAAACTTTCGAATTTGTACAAAAGAGTCAGGCCATTGTAGTTAGTGATAATTGGGGTATCTTTTCCATAAATGATTTGTTAATTAATGAAATCCTGCTCCGTTGACACTCAACCTTTTTTTTTTTAATTCTGCATGTGTTTTTCGTTCAAATATGTAATACAGTTATGGATCCGTTATTTATTTTTAAATCGTTCATTTTTCCTTCTCACCCTTAGACACATAGAAGTTGAAAAAAGTTTTAATTGAATAAAAAAAAATGTAATTAAAGTTCTGCAACGTTGATGTTAGCAAGTAATTAGTACATTAGTAAAATACTTTCTTTCATTTGAGAGCACCGCGCAGTTCCGCTACTTATCGACAATTTTAAAATATAAGTGTGTTCATTATTGTGTATACTTCACGGTAGGGGCCAGGAGACCTATATATAGTTTTCGAGTCCGCGGATTCCAAATCTGAAGTCATAATTTTAACAGCAAAATGGCGGATCCAATATGGTGAACGAGTATTTCAGAAAATTATTGGGTCTCATTGAGGGCGCTTTTAGTGTATTTCTTCATTTTAAGTTTTAATTATAAACACTGCGGTGTTCAGGGTTTCTTCTGTGCGAGTTCCCCTAGCCTTTCACGTTAAACTCTTTCATCATTATCCGATAATTCTGTATTGCCTGAAGTCTCAAATGTTTGATAGATACGTTTGATGAACAAATACACTAAAAACAAATTCAAAATCAAAATTTTTGTAATAAACAAAAATTAAATACATTGTTTATAATTGCACTGCCAGCTTCCCATCCAAACTTTGCGCACACGAAGTGGTAGTTTCTTGACAAAGGAGAGTCCTTTCCTTTTTACATTCTCATCCTGATGAAAAGGTATTGGTTTTATGCAAAATTTGACATAGTCGGTTTTCATCAAATCTCCACGTTTTAAGGCCCCCCGAGTCAAAAAAAATAATTTTCACGAAGGTGTCTGTCTGTCTGAAGTCTGTAGTATCGTGTAGGCACGATAACTTTCGAAAGATTGATCAGATTGTATTTTACTTTGGCACACTTTTTGATGGCTTAAAAAGAAAGAACGAGTTCGTTAACCTGCTATTTTGGATGAAAATTGAAAAAGTGAGCACACTTTGAAAATGTTTGAGACCACTTTTTTCAAGATTTGAAAATTCTATGTACGGTTATTAGTAGTAGTCAAAAAGACCAACAATTTATCCTTATGACATTTTTCGATAAAAAGAAAATTATCAGAGTAAGAGCATTTTCAAAATCCCAAAAAACAAACGAAAATTAACATTTTAAGTGGAACAACGTACGATATGAAAAAAATCGAGAGGAGAAAAACGTTTCTTTTTAAGCGACCTACAAGATTATCATAATAACTTTTTCAATTTTTGTTGAAAAATCGAAAATTCAAATTTTGATGACACAAAAAACAATGAAAAAGTAAAAATTCCATTTTGAGGTCAACCTATGCAAGATACAAAAAAAAGATGAAGAAACGAAAATTGTGCACCTAAAAAAGATCTACAAATTTGTTTTTAATCACTTTTTGATAGGACACGTAGTTTTTGTTTTATTCGTGAAAAACAACATTAAAAAATTAAAAAATTAAATTTTTGGACAAACGACAGAAGCTATGAGAAAAAATGAATAGACAGAAGTTGCTCATGCAAAAAACAGCAAAAAATGTTTACCAACCATTTTTCGATAGGACGCTTAGTTTTTATTTAAATCGCAAAAAAATAACATTAAAAATAAAAAAAATTAATGTTTTGGAAAACGACACAAGAAAAGAAAAAAAATAATAGGCAAACTTGTTCACTCAAAGAGGGTGTAAGTATGTATGTTTCAATATCAATGCATATTACGAATTGTGATAATATAAATTTATTGAAATGATAGACTTTTCAGGGTAGCTGAGAATAAAAATTAGTGCAAAACAAGGAGCAAATATTGAAGTAATCATGAGAAATAAAATTTGCACATTATTTTGCAAAATCTGAATAAGCAGTACTCGCTTGAGATACAGAAATAACTATGATATACATTTGATTTAATATTGTTGAACATAATGTAGGAAAGTTCAGATTTTGGACAAAATCGAGTGCGAAGCACAACCTTTAATTTTAAAAGGTCTGGGCGCAAATGTGGAGGAAATACAAAGACCGAGCGCGTAGCGCGAGGTAAATACATCATCGAGCGCGAGATAAATATATTATCGAGCGCGAGAACCAACAGTCGCGCGCCCGAGGCGCGCTCACACTTGCGAGCGAAGCGAGCCGCGCGTGATGAGAATGTGTCCGCCCAGCGAGTAGAGTTTTTTAACATAGTTTCTTCATTTCTCTTCTCATTGGTCCCAGTTTCATATTTATTACTTTCCTTGGCGTTCTTCCTCAAAATAATTCAAAAGGATCGTTGCCAGATGTTTGCCATAAAAGAAAAGGACCTCACTACCTTCCTGAAAAATGTTACATCAAGCTGCGCAAAGTTCGCCCGCCATATTGGAACCACAATTTTGTTTTTTGAAATTATTACTTCAGATGCGGAATCAGCATCCTCGAAAACCCCTAAATACTACGTTTTATGTAGATCCAATAATTTTTTGAATTCTCGGCCGCCATATTGGATCCGCCATTTTGCTTTTGAAATTATAACTTCAGATTCGGAATGAGCGCACTCGAAAACCATATAGATGTCCTTGGAATTCATTGCTGTACATTTTTATGTGTTTTTCGACTTTTGACCACGGACTCGTGTCTCCTAGCCCACTGTGCGTTGGCTCAAATAAGGAATTTGCATAAACGTCACGTGGAGACGATTATTGTATTACTTAGTCATAGGAAAAACGCAAATGCGAATAAGCGAACACTGTGTCGCAGAAGAGTATCTCTTTTGCACGATCTCTGTATAATTATTAATTAATCTCTGTGTATTCGCAACTCGATGTTCGCTCATATATACTTTCGTTTTATATATTGCTGCGTGCAAATGCGCTTGCAGAATTCTCGTAGAAACTATTAAAAATAATCGAAAAAACGTAATCTTAATCTAGAACAGAACTCTCAATATAATTTAAAACCCGGAAGTAACGATTCAAATACACGTAACAGCTACTTAAGAAATACGTTTGCTTTATGAGATTATAGAAATACATTATGTATGGTCGCTGCGACAGTATGGTTTCCGGAAAACTAAAAAAGGTCGAGATATTTGTAAAGCGAACGTATTTCTTGAACGACTCCTAAAATATTTAAAAGTGACAACATATCGTCGCCCTAGAGTTATACAACGCCATGTCCACTTTTTGAAATTTTTGAACTATTATTATTTTTAGGCTCGGTAAGGGTTAAACTTTGTTTTTTATTAAATGTTCTCCTGAAATTTATTTCCTCAGCTGTTACAATTATTAATTAAAATAGTGACGTTAACTAAAAGTTAGAATTATATCACGCCATGTCCTTTTTGCATTGCTAGAAGTGAAAAAATGCCAAATTCGTAATGCATATTTTATATGGATAACCTAAGTTCAATTTGAGAAATAACAATTTGCAAAAATATATTTAACCTTAAAAGTAACCATCGGAATATTACTCAAAAGTCAATAATTTGTGAATAAATCATTTAATTCGAGGTATGTAATACAACAGAATAATGTAAACTATCATTCCGTTAAACTTTTTACTTAAGAATTTAATTATAAATAGTTCATTTATAAATAACTTGTGGACATAACGTACGATAATTCTGAGAAAAAATGAATTTTTTGAATCTCATATTACGCCATGCCCAAACCCAATTTTCCACATCAACTAAAATAAATTCAAACTCGTATTAACATTTGTGCTAATATGTTCTTGATCATGCATTATTTTTGACCGATAAACTTATTTCGACATTTGACAAGGTTTTTGTGGAGTATATTATGGTTAAACTTTGAACCTCATTTTCTCAGTTTGACAGTTGAGGGTCATGGCGTAATATAACTTTAGGGCGACGATATAATGTAACATGAGACTTACGTCGAGTAACGCTACTTCTGGATGATCTTCGCCACAAACCAAGAGTGCAAGATATCGCGCTCGGTACAATAATCTCAGGGAGGCTGAAACGTGGCCGTTGGCAAATGAATACAAGGCCAAGTGTATCTGTGAAAAAGTCATTAATTAATTCTAGTTTTATATGTAACCAATAAATTAAAATAGTAGACAGGCATCAATTACTTTTTTGTGATTTGTGCCAAGATTTTTGAAAACTGAATTTATTGAAGGGCCTAGCCTGAAATAGAGGATCCCCTCAAGAACAACGAAATTTCCACGCACTCTGTCCTGCTTTCGAGTCACATAATTAATACAACATTGCATGTGCGCTTAATTTTTAAATGAACATATTTACGACCGATGTCTGATAAGTTTTGATTCTCCTTATGACGTGATTACATACAGGTTCACGTACACTAATTTAATGCCGGTTGCGTATCCATTGCGAATGCGCGTGCACTAAATTTCTCAAAACTACTTTGATCACCTCGATCTTTTTTTTTACGTCTGTCTGGCATGAAACATCCATTTGAAGTATTCGATTTCAAACAATGTATTGATTTTTCAAGCATTTTATATTTCTTCGGATATTTGTGTTGCTCGTATTCTGTGGCGATGGGTCCGAACTTGTAAAGTCCCCTCTTTTAACGAATTGTCGAAAAAAAAACCTTGTGTGCTGCCGGCCATATTGAACTGGGGTTTTGGACAGTGTACTGAACGGATCTTAGTTTGTAAAAATTGACTTGTCAACTGGAAAAAGGTTGAAACGTGGCATGGCCCAATTCGTCGCCTATTTAGCCTCGAGTGCATTTATTCACCACCCTTCAGAGAGAACAAATTTTAGTTCTGACATGATTAAAATTAAGAGAATTTAATCAATCATCAAAAAAGAGGTAAACGCAAACTTCTGACCGGTAGCGTTTATTGATACAATATGCATTTTTCAACGCTTATCCGAGTCATAAATAACAATTTTTGAGCCTTTGGAGATGATGAATATCTATTATTCTTATTCCTTATTTTGACATATAAAGACCTTGCGCAAATTGAAGACATTTTTGTAGGACTCACATTTTTCGGGAGTTATTTTCGTGCCTACCAGAAACTTTTTAGCCCTAACGAAAAACGAAAGCAAAATATTTAATTTTTTCGATACATCCTACCTGACAAGGTGTGTCAGATGTTAGCGTTTTAGGCATGATTGTCCAGTATATATTGTGACGTTGCAGATTCTGCCAAGCATAAGAGCCAATGATAAACATAAGATAAAGGGATATCTGGCACTTCAGGGACCCCACGATGCTCCACGACTCGATTCGTTAATATTTTCATAACTAAATTTTAGGATTATTCGTTTCGATTTTTTATTTTCATTGTACGTACCACCTCCTCGGAGGAAACATCATCGATGGGAAACGGGGCCAACGAGAATTGGAGAACTTCAGGGCATTTAACTCTGACTAGTACTTCTAGATGAGTAGAGGCAGAATTTAAATAGTCGCGCCATCTCCCGCCACCTTTCACTGCCGCCAACCAAATATCGTTAACCGCTCTAGATCAACCATTGCTGAGATACCGTGAGATGGAATTGAGCGGTTGGTTGCAATAACGGTATTCTTGCTTTATATAAGTCACTCTTTATTTATTAGTTTTGGGATTTGTGTAAGGTTAATGTAGCAAGATATACTAACGAAATACAATCGGCTAAAAGAAACTCATGGAGGGGGCATTGTTAGGGCATTTAAAATATACCTGATACTGCGAAACTCCAGAGAACTTTAAAGAAAAACCCTACATGTCAACTGAGGGCATTGATTTTTCCAACAGCGGATATGACTGATACGACTAGCGAAATCCTCTATCACCTCATGCAGGTGCACTTCCCTGGTTCCAAACCTGGGTATCAGTCGGAGGGAGGGGCTGTTACGCCGAATCCTTCTGGCGGCCTAGTGCATAGGACCAATGGAGAGGATTGGAGGTGGCAAGCCGGATAGTGACATAATAAAAAATTAGATGGGTCGTTCAGCGTTTCGACCCATTCAGAGCCGCTGGTGAAGACGGTATATACCCGGCGTTGATTCAAGAAGGTTTGGATGTTCTGATGGGACCAATGTGTAAGATATTTAAGGCGTGCATAGCTACGGAATATACTCCTATGGCGTGAAAAAAAGTCAAAGCGATCTTTATACCAAAGCAGGGGAGAGACTCCTCAAATGAGGCCAAATCATTAAGACCAATTAGCCTAACTTCTTTCATGTTGAAAACATTAGAGAAGTTAGTCGATTTTCGTGTGAAGGAGGAAATCCTACAAGATTAACCCCTTCATAGTAATCATTTTTCCTCACAGAAAGGCAAATCAATTATTGACGCACTTCATGCATTTACCTCCCGCATTCAAAAAGCAGCACGAACAGGGGATGTAGCGATAGCAGCGTTTCTTGACATAGAGGGTGCCTTTAGTAACACCCCTACGGAATCTATATTCAATTCTGATGAGGAACATGGTGTAGGTACCACTATTAATAGGTGGTTACGCTCTACGCTATGCGGCAGGATTGTCTAGTCTTCGCTCCACGGTTGCAATGTGAGAGCGAAGGTAAAAATGGGATTTCCGCAAAGAGGAGTTTTATTCTCCACCCTGTGGGGACTCATCATTGATACTTTGATTTGTAGGTTCAATGAATCAGGTTTTTATACACAAGAATATGTAGATGACCTTGTTATACTGGTAACATGAAAACATGAGGAAACTTTAGTCGAACTCGTGCAAAATCCTCTCGATATTATTGAAGATTGATGTCTTCCTGTTAACCCAGATAAAACTGAATTATTGGTTTTTACGAGACGCAGGAAACTACCTGACCTCGTGAACCATAAATTCTATGACAGAAGGTCGACTTCTCCACATCAGCTAAGTATTTAGGAGTTACTTTTTACCCTAAACTAACCTGGAAATGAAAACCTGTTCATGCAGCAGTAAAAAAGGTCAAAGCAGCCTTTTGGGCTTGCAGAGGTGCAATTGGAAAAATCTGGGGCCTCGAACCCAAGGTGGTGTACTGGTTATATATGGTTATCATTACACCAATTATAACTTATACCTCACTGAGCTGGGTGACAATAACTTTCTTTGATCTGCATGATTTAATAAAGAGCGTATTGTCGGGGGATGAAATCCTTTGCATGCACTCTGATAATATGCTGAAAGAATACTGGTTGATGAAGCCTTTTGAGGTCGTATTCCCGAAAAGGGAGGACTGGCATGATGAACAGTGGAGAAGCAACTTATTTACAACGAGAGGACTCTTCTGGTATACAGATGGTTCTAAGGATTCCTTTGGCTCTGGAGCTTGAGTACTTGGGATGAAACCTAGTGTGGAGGCAAAAATCGCTCTGGGCAAATTCCCTACCGTATTTCAGGCTGAAATCGTGACTATTAAGACATGCCTAGAGGAGATTCGTAAACGTGGGTTTGTGAATCACCACATTTACATATGCTCAGATAGTCAACCTGCTTTGAGAGCTCTCCAATTGGAAGAGTTTACATCCAGACTTGTCTGGAGTTGCCTACAAGAGCTTCTCGTGGTGTCCGGGAAAAATTGGGTTAACTTGATCTGGGTTCGTGGACATGAGAACATTGAAGGTAACGAGAAAGCAGATATGCTTGCAAAAAGCGAGGCTACAAAATCCCTCAAAGAACCTGAACCATACTGTGAAGCTTCGTATGCTTCGTCTAAGGATGTTATTGAAAAGTGGATCTTGGAGGAACACGCGAGGTATTGGAAGATTGCTAAAGGTATGATACACTCTAAAAAGTTTATCAAAGCACCATGTTTAGGAAAGTATACAAAACTCTTAAACATGGAAAGAAAACAGGTGAAAATAGTGATTGAAATCCTCACGGGCCATTGCGGCTTGAAGAAGCAGCTGATTGACATGAAGATCGACAACGATTATTGATGTCGAAAGTGCGGCTTCCGTGAGGAGATAGCACATCACATCCTTTGTGACTGTGATGTGCTTGTAAACCTCAGAGTGATGCGTTTTGGAAATCATTTCTGTGAACCAGATGATTTTGTAGACATACCCTATACGGCCATAAATTCCCATATGGCGGAAACCGGCTTCATCAGAGAGGCTAAGATTCAAGGATACAGTACAATAGGTTACATTAGATAACCTCAGTACTAAGGGTCTTAGATGACCCTACCCATTTGTATTACATGTGTATTACATCTTGGTAATCGAAAAACATATATATATATCTTGGAATACCGCAAGCCGAACACCAAAATGTGCGTGTGTTAAAAACGGCCCTCGCGAAAAGGTATGGCAATTCTCCGAAAAATGTGGTCTTCCGAATTGTCTGGGAAGAATAAGATACAGGCGACCAATATGCTGGCTGTTCCTATACTGCTCTGCACGTTTGGTGCAGTAAAATGGAACGTCGATCAGTTGAAGCAACTTCACCGGAGCACGCGCAAGATGATGACAATCCAGAAGTCCTCATTGAAGATCTTCCGTACCACGAATATACATCCCTCGAGATAAAAGGGGTAGAGGCTTGCTAAGCTTGGTGAGTCTTCATCGAGGAACGTTTCTGGCTAAAGCCTGCTCAGTTCTAAATAGCTCAGATTCTATTATGCGACTCGTACATAAACATGAAGTCGTCATTGCTGCGGCGTTTCTATACCATGCCACAGAGAAGCTTGCTCTCCCATTTTATTCTAGCGACACTGCACATGGCCTAGTATCACTTACCCCTTTGGTGCTGAAAAGTCGTGTACAGGAAGCAAACAATTCGCTTCTACTAAGAGAACATGCTGACAAGTCCCTTTATAGTAAATTCTACGGCATTATACGCAGAGAAGAGCTATCGATGGATCTGTCCAATATGTTTCTCAAGTCTGCTGGATTGAGATCGGAGACTAAGGGATTTCTTTCTGCCTGTGAAGACGGCGTTATAGACACCTTAGTTTACCGCGAGCGCATAATGAATGTACCTGTAGGCGATACCAACTGCCGAGCGTGCAAGCAAGAGCCAAAAACACTTGGACATGTTCTCACTGGATGCTCAAAGTATGCATTCTACGAGTATATACAGACACAATGCTGCTCTAAAAGTGTTATATTACCATCTTCGGCACTTCTATGGTGTTGATCTATTGCCAGTCTTGCCATACTCCCCGGGTGAACTTGAGTCCGTTGTGGAGAATGAACAGTGTAAGATCTTCTGAAATTTCTCATTCTCCATCACTCAACGTATCAGTGCTACAAAGCCTGATATTGTCCTCCAGGACCTGAAGACGAAGATCATTTACTAGATTGAATTCTCGGCACTAGCCGATGATAATATCACGGCAAAGGAGGAAGGAAAACGGGCAAAATATCAAGCACTTCTTTTCGAGCTGAGCAGGCTGTATCAAGGCTTCAAAGTTCATCTTGTAGTTCTCACAATCGGCTGTCTTGAAGGCATGAAAGCTTCATTTCTTAGCCAACTCAACAAAATCCCGGCTTGTCAGCGTCAGGCTCAGTCCATCGCGAGCTGGATGCAAAAGGCTGTTCCTCTGGGATCACTTCATCTGGTCCGTTAACGTACACGTTCCAGTTGCGTCAGGATTGATTGCTTTAAGGGGCCATGATCGTAGCTTCCGGAGCCTACAACTTCTCATAAATTTATTAGTTTTGTACATGTTTTTATGAAGAACAAATGATAAAAAAGTGACTTCTGAAACAGGAGAACACTGTTATTCCATCCAACCGATCAATTGCTCAAGACAAGTATTCCTCTACCTGGCGTATGAATCTACAAAGATTCTGGCTATGTAAGCAAACTCACGAAGAGAAGCTGATCTATTTAGGTGAAAGAGTGAAGAAAACATGGAAAAATTTGAAGAATACAAGAAAATCAAGAAGAGTACGTAATGATTTTAATGAATACTCAGAGTTTAAATCAGATTGTTGACACGGAGAACTTCAGATTAATTGTCGGTGAATTCGGACAAATGAAAAATAAGGTATACTGATCACTTTCAATTTCAACTCGGGTATAAACTACTACTAAAAAGAGAAACAATGTGAAAGCAGTGCGGAACATGTAAGTTGAAACAAGACGTAAATGACGATAGGGGAATTTTGAATGCAAATTGGAAAAAATTGGAGCACGCTTCGGACATGGAATTTTGCGACATTGAGTTCAATTTAAGGAATATTTGAAGCGACTTAGATCATTCCGAAAGTAGGATTTCTCGAAATCGAAAATTTTCCGTTGGTTCGTATGTATCAAATGCACACCACTAATCGAAATCTATTAAAATCCGCACCTGTGCAGCTAATGAAAACTTCGAATATAAACTCGTATCTACCTCTCTTTCTATACATCCTACGAGGTTGGGATAAAGTTCAATTAATTTCTGAAGTTATTTGGAATCCATTCGGAATATTAATTTGAAAATTTTGTAATCCCTGTACAATTATCAATATTATTGTCTTTGGAGATCACTCATGAATAATTACAATCAGGTCGCTTGCCTGCCACTTGCACGCAAGCTAACTTGTGTCCAGAAGACTCGAAATTCAAAGTTGTTGACGTAGATATTCTGTGTAAGAGTCTGTATCCTGGATTTTTAGACCTAGTACGCCTTTCATTTGAAGGCTTCTGCCTTTCGTGTTTATGATAGGCAAGCGAACCTATTGTTATTCTTCACGAACGATCTCAATCAAGAACATATCGATTATTCTACAGGGATTAAATTTGTTCAATATTAATATTATGAATGGATTCCAAATAATTTCCAAAAGGATTTGGACTTTATCCAAACCTCGTAGGAAGTAGGTGAAGAAAGAAAGTTAGTTATGAGATTGTATACAATTTTTCATTGACTGCAAAGGTGCGGATTTGCATAGATTTTAATTAAAAATTATATCAGTATTTTAAGATAGCTTCAAAGAATCACTATGCCAATTTTAGATCACTGACGTGTTTTTTCTGTGAAGCTGGGTGAAGTTAAAAAGTTCTATTTTGAAAATTATGAAATTTAGAGAGATAGCATCCATTATAAAAAAAATATCCGTTTCAACCCATATTTTCGATTTGACCACAACCTTTTTAAATGAGATAATATTGCTCAACATAGAAAGGGGAAGAATTTCTTTCCATTATTTTACCGATTAGCGTTTTTTATTTGTTGCAAAAATATTGTTCTCGCCAGATAAGTGTCAGAAGAACTTTTATTCCTTCTGTTTTCGTGTACCGAAAAATACAACAAAACATTTGTTAATATTATTTAAACAATATTTCTGCAAACATCCACCTCGTAAGTAAGGACTTCCATTTCTTTAAAGGCTGTGAAAAGTGCTTCAGTCCAGCAGACTGTGCAAAAATAATATTGGCGCATGCGCACTTTAACACACATATTTTGCGATCAGCAATTTTGCACAACGGCAAAATAAAAATATTATCAAGAATTGCGTTGAAAAAAATTATACACAAATTTGGTTGAAAACCTCCATACGGGATCGGAAATTTGGTGAGAAGGTGTAAACAGGCGTTAAATCACTTTCTCGGACGGTTGTTGTAAAAATAACTTGTGATACACGTGCGCACAGACAATTGTTACTCGTGTGACTGTAGCATTTGCCTTCAGCTTATGCTGCAAGTTTTATAATCGTCGGGAATTGCCCATTTTGCGCACTTATATCGCAAATAGCTATTCTTTAATACCCACGAAAGTGGGACGATGATCGTGGGGGCTAAGGCGTAGGCTTTGGACCCACGCCGTCGGCTTGCGGGTTCGATTTCCGCCTCGCACTCTGGAAGAGCCTCGGTGGCCCATGCGGTGAATACTAGCCTAGCAAGGGAGTTGTTCATCTCCGGAGAGTCGTGGGACCGGTAACTCTAGAGAAAAAGGTTCTCTAAGTACTTATAGCTGTTGCTTTTGGTGGTTCGGAACCCACTTTAAACTGTAGGCCCCCCTCTCACCACCAAGTACGTGCGTGGGGGTGTGTAAAGGCATAGGGAAGGGATACAAGAAAAATGTAAACCTTTAGGGGACACATTGGAAGCTTCCATTCCACTACTAATACCCACGCGGGAAATGCGATTATTTTACCCTGGCGCAAAAAAGTAAAAGTGATCGATTAGACGATCGATGATGAGTAAGTGTGATGAAACTTACTTTTCCACGCTAGTGACGGGAAAATTTGGAAATATTAGACTTTTAACCTCAGTGCCAGGACTCGACTCGAGCGGAACAATACACCCCCCGACGAGCGGGTCAAGGGGCTAGATGCGAACCATGGAGTACCTTTAAGCCCATATTTTCATGGTTGCATCAATCAATCGTGGAACTGATTACTTTTGCTGTTTCGCGCCAGGCACCGAAATCGCATTCCCGTTCGCGGTATGTGAAGAAAATAATATATCCCAGTTTCCCCACTCGGTTAACAATGTACTTTTTTAATTTAACACGAAATTAACTTATCAGATTAATAACATCACTTCGACTTTACATTTAAAAAATAAATAAAACGATACTCAAGTACATGAAAAATGTATTCAAGTATTTATTTTAAACAAAGGCAATTTTCAGATTTTTAATAAAATAATCTCTCCCACCATTATAATTAGCTTATTATCAATAGAAGGGTCCTGGGGCATAAGGGTGTAAGTACGGAATTTCGGAAATGCGTTTTATTGGCTTAAACGTATTGTTTTGACCTAACTCATGTATCTGTATAATATTATTTTATTACAGTTCGATTGAGAAGAGGCATAATAAACGTTTGGTATTTTTGTTAAAGTCATTACTTCTTTTTGCCTGTTCTTTTCACGATTCAATAAAGCTGAGTAATAGCCCGAAAATACTTCATTGTTCTTGTTTTGGTAATTAAAAAATAAGAGGGTTATGCAACTCTTTGTGTCTCAATACTTTTGTGTTTGGGGACGCGTTGCACCATGGACAAGATTTTTTCTTGGAGGTGATTGCTTCTTTCAGGATGTATCTTTCATGGTTTGATAGAGTTAAATAATAGCTCAGAAGTTCATTCTTGTTTTTTGTTTTTATATATGAAAATTAAAAAAGTTTGCAGCTTTTTCTGTGTCAGGTTTAGCGTTTTTGGGACACCCCTTTCTTTGACAAGGGTTTTTTTTGCAGATGACTGCTTACTTTTAAGTGCTCCTTTCACGATTCGACAGAGTTAAGAAATAGCTCGAAAGCAACTTCTTGTTGTTGTTTTTTTTTTATTAAAAAATAAAAAAGTTATACAACTCTTTCTTAGTCAAAATTGGCGTTTTTTGGGACGCGCCATGCCTTTGACAAGAGTTTGTCTCGGAGGTGGCTGCTTCTTTCAGGATATTCCTTGTATGGTTCAATAGAGTTAAGTACCTCGTACTATGTTGAAAGTACTTATTTGTTAACAAAAAAATCAAATGCATTAGAGTTAGACAGTTTTTTGTGTATCCTGCAAAACTTGACTTTTGGCCCTTACGGCCTTGTGTCCCGGGACCCTTTAATTAAAATCTTTTTTATGATGCGTAAAATAAAAAGATCAGCAGATTAAAAATAGGCTGAGTAATAAGAAGTTGGAAAGATTGAGCGGGAGTTCTTAAGAGTACATACGTCCCTGAAGTGCTAGATATCCATTTATCTTATGTTTATGATCGATTCTTATGCTTGGCAGAATCAGCAACGTCACAAGATATACTGGACAATCATGCCTAAAACGCAAACATCTGACTACAGAAAAATTCACGTAATTCTCGGAGAGTAATCACGATTTTCTAAAATTTTGAAAATTGTCTTATGTTCTGTAGGATTGCCAGAAGTTTATCTTGATTTTGAAGTACCAGTTCTGTGATTCGCTAAATCATGAAGCGATTTCAACAAGATTTGGCGAATGGTGCATTCTTAACTTCGCGCAGCAGCGCACGGAATACTGGCGTCACTACTGATCCTGAATCACCAGCCCATGCTACATGACGAACTTATTGCTATGCACACAGTTTAGGTCAAGGTTTCTTAGGTTTCGATCACTGATGAGTTTGATTCCATTAACAAGCTTTTTCCATGGTCGAATCGATTGCATGGAGACAACTGTTAGATCTTCAGAGTTCTTCCTTTCCAGATGCTAGATTTTACCATACAGTTCTTCATTAGGATATTCATCCCTCCTTGCTTTCCTGAATCATGGATGGATTCTTTGTTGATTTTCATTACTAAACCTGAGTTTCTGGTAGAGAAGAAGGAATGGATTCTAAGATTTCAGTTCTACTTTTTAAAAAACAAATCGGCACTGTATTGCCACAGTCACGTCTGATATCATTTAGAGTCTGGAGGGTGGTTTATCCAACCTCGCAATGGCCTTTGATATTAACGGAACATTTAACTCCATTCTGCCGGGAGTCCTCCTTGAGAATTTGAAGTAGCTTGAAGTTCTCTTGAAGTTAGTGTTATCTCGCCGATCTTGTTCAATCAGGATTTACGACATCTAAGGGACTATCTTCCTATGGAGGTGAAAGCGTTTAGTATTCTGAGGGTCTGTGACTAATTGTTAGGCAATTAGGCATAGCAACGCTAAAGTATCTTTGGATTTGATTAGGAGAGCGATCGAGGTGATTACCCCGTGGCTGAAGGGTGTACGACTTTGCGTGTGTATTCCTGAGTGCCAATTGTGTATTTTCACCATGCTCCGAGAGGTCTTGGAGAAGATGAGCCGTTATTTGCTCGCGCTAGTGTTCCTGTTTTTTGAATTTTAAATAATTCGTAGTATAAGACACAATGTGAGGTATTAGGATGCACAGATTGCGGTTCTTCTATCGGAAACTAACGAACCCCCTTGGGACTGCGTAGGGATTTGCTCTTGCGGCGACTTCTCCTGAGGAACTACATCTGGAGAAATCACCCTTTATCATCAAAGTTTCAATTACTTTTATCTTGCCACTACTTTCAGAAGAAAAACAGTGGGGTATGAATACTGTGAGAAGTTTTTTTTAGGACAGCATGTACGTCAATCATAAAGGTATAATTTCTTTTCTCATGTTTCGCCGATTAGGATCTTTCATACTTTGTATATATTTTACTTCGAAAATAGTCTAGGAGTAAAACGGAACAATTAAATATAAATCAACGTCTGAAAAATATAGAAAGCGAGTGCTAGTACAAACATTTAAATAAATCACGCAGATACAAGGGATAGTGATTTCTAGGGTAGATCAGGGGTCTTCACAATCCATTAGGGTGATTTATTTTGCACGAAGTTTTTAAATGTGAATGGGCTAAACCGTTGGCATTATACTATTGACATTATACTAATTCCGCGACCCGTACAGTTACCGTATTAAGATTCTTTTCTTGTTAATTGTAAGTACGTCAACATTAGAAATATGAATACAATATAAAATCTGTTGATTGTATGGCATGACCCTAAAATAATAGTCTGAAGATATATTGTCAATATTCCATTAATGAAGCTAACACTTACGTATTCAGTAATAGTATAAGGATGATCTATGCCATTGACTCTCTCCGACATGAGAACAGCTTTCTGTTGAGTAGCGAGGGCCTCACCATGATCACCCATGATATAATTTAATCGTGCAAGCATTCTAAGACACTGGGCGATTTCAGGATGCATAGCGCCATATACATTATTCAACAGATTAAGAGCTTCACTGATTAATTCATATCCGTCCTTCAAATAACCTTGTTGAATTTTACTCTGACCAGTGGTGTAGAAATTATATGCATCGCTCGCCTAAAGGAAATATTATTTGTTAAATGTTACACTTCAAGAGTTTGAATAATAATGTCGTAACTCTTTATTCTCAAAGTAATGTTATTTACCCTAGGATTGATATGTTTAACTACTGGGAAGATACTGAGTATATCTTCCTCAAAAAATGAAGCTCTGTTCTTGTTTTCAAAATTATACTCGCGTAGCAAGATTTGAATTCCGATCTTAATGCAAAAGCCTCGAAGCAGAGAAATTTTTTGTAAATGAAAATGTTCAATACAAGCATCCAGTGACTCCGGCGTAGGTGTCTCCCAGTCATAATAGCTCTTTACATCGGCTTTAATCTGCTGCCAAAGAGTTTTAGGTGTAAGAGATGCCCATTCCACTTCTGCTTGATGGGGACCATTATTACGGCCTTTTCGTTTATTGCGGCGCTTCGCTGTTTTACTCTGAAGCTAATAAATTTACTATTTTAGAACGCAATAAGCTTCAAACAATGTTGCGATTGTATTAATCAAGGACACCTCTTACCTCTTCTAAATTCTGTTGAGGATGAACAAGCTGAGCTGATGACAGAAAGCAGTTCAAAAAATGGCTGATCGCAGCGGATAAACTCATCAGCTCAGTCCCCTATTTAATAATCTTTAGTTCAATTTACATACCATTGTACTTTGAAGATATTTTATGTAACTTGGTCAATAAAGATAGCAGATTGCGTAAATGCCCTGTTGCTATTATATCAATCTTAATGAGGAGTAAGCGAACAAAACGTAATAAATCCACTCGAGTTAATTTCTCAATATTTGAGGATATATTGTAGCTTAAAATACATTTATTAAATGAAATTTAAAATGGGCTATTATAATCAGTCAGGCTGTCAAATAAATTAAATATAAAAAAACCTTCTAATTATTTTGAAGCTATTAATTAAATTAAAATGGATTTATTCACTTTTGATCGGTAACCAAAATAATATGTTATTTTATTTTATGAATAGACGCTGAAACAGAGAAGAAAAATGTTGTATTCGCCAACTTGAGTTTAATAATTAAATTGATGATATTCCAAATCTACAAAAACAACCATTATCTCAATCTAAAAAAATATATTTATTGCGTTTTATTCACTAACTCCTCATTTAAGATGAAAATGTGCCATTACCTGCATGTAAGAAGTAAAGATGTGTTTAGCTGAACGCAAAATTAGTTCTGACACAGCAATACGGTTGAGATACTGCAGCTGTGGAACAGCCGCAAGCATAGCTGCCAGCTTTCCAAGATAACGAACATTAATTCCCCTTCCATGTAGGGCTTCCACTAGTGTAGTTCCCTCCATTGCTGCGGCCGTGTGATCCAAACATTCGCGAATCTATAACAGATTAGGCAAATTGGCAGACACCCCTTTATAAAGCACTCTTTAAAAACTAAATAAAATGACTAATTTATTCAAATTTAAGAATGCACTTACAAAAGTAGGAAGCTGTACAGTTAGCAGAAAATCAGCAGCATCTCTTATGAGTTGCCTTTGTTTCTTTAGTGCAGGTCCATTCTGATCTCGATGACGAACACCCGGCGAATAAACATCTGGATTGAATCTGACATCGAATTCTGCTTCACGCAAACTTCCGACTGCCGCTGCAGCT
Organism: Andricus grossulariae; assembly: GCA_011634705.1. Classification (NCBI taxonomy): domain Eukaryota; kingdom Metazoa; phylum Arthropoda; class Insecta; order Hymenoptera; family Cynipidae; genus Andricus; species Andricus grossulariae. Next base: position 30,729 of record JAABKJ010000870.1, read on the forward strand.
CTACGCACTATTTCTTTTGTGCTCTCTTCAACTGAAAAATAATTCTAATACTTCAATCTATGTAAACTGCACATTTGTTGATCTATTTTCACGCCTAGTTACGTGGCGTTTAAGGGGGTCTTCTGGTTTCCAGCCACGATTTCGAGCCTATTTTTGGAAATTTACTGCAACGAAACTACACATGATAACTGGAAACAGGGTTTTGCTATTTATTGATACATTCTTCGAATCCCAAAAAATGACGTTTAAACAAAATTTTTTCCACACCCGCGACCTTGGAGCGTCCTTGACCGCGTCACTGCGAATATGCCACTGTCGACTTTGTGGTAAGGCTTCGGCTATTTAGATTGCATAAAACAAAAAAAGTGATATATGGCTTTAACTTAGATTATATTGTTTATCTCAGGATACAGAGGGTTTTAAAAATTTTTAAATCTGCAAATGGCCTACTTTTTTACAACAAAAATTTGTTTCGACCTACTTTTTTGAGCTTCTGACGAATGTACAAATTTGAAAAAATAAAAATTTTCTAGATAGCTTGTGTCCTGACCTAGAGACCTGTCTGCTGAACAATTAAAAAAATCGACCCGATATTCCAAATATTTCTAGTCGAAGTCTTACCAAAACTTTTTTAAAACACGACTTTTGGGAAAACGCGTTTAAACGTAAACGATGGAATAAGACATAATTAGAAAAACTTACGATATAATCGGATATGCCAGGGCACGTTTCTAATAACTTCTAGATTCGAATTACGTAAAAAAATCGATTTTTTGAAACCTGGAAACCAGAAGAGCCCCTTAACAAGTTTTAAATTATTTTGAAATCTTTTAAAAACTTCTAAATATCTCTTAAACTTACTCGAACTTTTTCTAAAATTTTGTAATCTTGCAAAATGGAAAACTTTTGCTTTGCAATTTCTTACATTCTTTTTCGAAAATGTAGGAAATCATTTGCAATATTATGAAATCTTTTTAATTTTTTCTTAGAATTCATTTTTTTTTAATTTAACCATTTAAATTTTTACATGAATCTTAAGAACATTTTTTTATTCTGTATTTTTTGATATTATGGTTTTGACCAGATTAAATTTATTAAATAATTTGATGTTAATTGTTTTTTGTCTACTGATCTGAAATCAATATTTTTTTAATGTTGTTTTTTATTTTTAAATTGTAAGAAAATTGCTCTCTAGCTCCGCTGGGATCCGAACCCAGGTCTTCCAGATTGCCCGTCTGATGCTTTTACCCACTAAGCTACGGAGAGACGGGATCATTTTCTTCACAACCCCTACAACTTGAATTCCGACGTAATTTCTCATACTTGTAAGATTAATTTTTCAATTTTTTCAGCTTGAGAGCAATTTTTTCACAATTTAAAAATAAAAATCTCAATTTAACGTGTAGAGGTTGTGAAGAAATTGATCTCGTCTCTCCGTAGTTTAGTAGGTAAGAGCATCCGACCGGCAATCTCAAAGACCTGGGTTCGGATTCCAGCTGAGCTTGAGAGCATTTTTTTCACAATTTAGAAATAAAAATAAATATTCAAAAATATTTATTTTAGACGACACTGTAAAAAAAGCTTTGGTGATATTTATAATCAGCTAGTAATTATACGTGCAGTGTATTTTCAAATTATAATGTATAACCTGATTAATTTACGATACTACAGTACTTA
>JAABKJ010000871.1:0-32395 GCA_011634705.1 Andricus grossulariae
CTTAACAACTTAACTTAACAAAATACATGAATTATCAACTAAAATTATGAATCTCAAACAACAATAGTTGAATTTTCAACCAAAAAGGTGAATTTTCAACCCAGAAAATTAATTTCTACCGAAAAAAAGGAATTTGTATTTAAATACATGAATATTCAACTAAAATTATTAATCTTTACCTAAAATAATTAAATATCCAATCAAAAAGATTAATTTTCAATCAAACATATGAACTTTCAACTAAGAAGATTAATTTCTACCAAAAAATAAGAATTTCCAACAAAATACATGAATTTTTAACTAAAATGATGAATCTAGAACGAAAATAATTGAATTTTCAACCAAAAAGCTGAATTTTTAACAAAAAACATGAATTTCCAACTCAAATGATAAATATATTTAACTGGAATACTTGAATCTTCAAAGAAGAAAATTAATTATCTACCAAAAAAGACGATTTTTCGAAAAAATGCATGCATCTTTAACGAAATAGTTCAATTTTTAACTAAAAAAGACAAATTTTCAACCAAATACATAGTTGAATTTCAAATAAAAAAGATCAATTTTCAAACAAAAATGGAAAAGTTACTTTTTTAGTTAAAACAATTAATTTTTAACCAAACTGATGAATTTTCGTCTAAAATAATGAATCTTCAAGTCAAATAGTGTAATTTTAACCCAAAAAGATCAATTTTCAACTAAGAAAATTAATTTCTACCAAAAAAATACGAATTTTTAACAATATTCATGAATTTTCGACTAAAATGATGAATCTTTAACGAAAATAATTGAATTTTAAACCAGAAATATTAATTTTTAAACCAGAAATATTAATTTTTAAATAAGAATATTAATTTCTACAAAAAAATACGAATTTCCTAACAAAATGCATGAGTTATCCACTAAAATGATGAATCTTAAACGAAAATAATTGAATCTTCAACCAAAAGGATGAATTTTCAACTAAGAAGCTTAATTTCTACCAAAAAAACACGAATTTTTAACAAAATAAATTAATTTTCAACTAAAATTATGGATCTTTACCTAAAGTAATTGAACTCTCAACGAAACAGATGAATTTTCAATAAAATAGTTCAACTTTCAACTGAGTAGTTTTATTTTTAACCAAAAACATAAATTTTCAATTAAGATGGTGAATATTTAACTGAAATACTTGAATCTATAAACTAAAATATTAATTTTCTATCAAAAAAGACGACTTTTGGAAAAAATGCACGAATCTATAACGAAATATTTGAATTTTTAACTAAAAAAGACCAATTTTCAACCAAATACATAGCTGAATTTCAAATAAAAAAGATTAATTTAAAAAAAAAATGGAAAAGTTACGTTTTTAGTTAAATCTATGAATTTTCAACTAAATTAATGAATCTTCAACTGGAATAGATTAATTTTAAACTAAAAAGAGGAATTTTCAACAAAAGAGTTTAAATTTCAGTCAAGCAGTTTTATTTTCAAACAGCAAGATTAATTTTCTACCAAAGTAGACGATTTTCAACCAAATAAATGAATTTTTAAGGAAATAGTTGAATTTTCAACTAAAGCAGACAAATGTTCAATTAAATAGTTGAATTTTGAACTTAAAAAGATAAATTTTCAAGCAGATAGTGGGATTTTGAATTAAGGAAGATCAGTTTTTAACCAGAAATCGATTATTTGAATTTTCAGTTTAAAAAAAAAATTTTCCACAAAAAAAATTGTCAACCAGTGATAAATTTTCAACTAAAATGATGAACCTCCAACTGGAATAGATGAACTTTATACCAAAAAGATGAATTCTCAGCAAAAGAGTTTAACTTACAACCAAGTAGTTTTATATTCAAACAAGATTAACTTTCTACAAAAAAGACGACTTTTCAACAAAATATAGTAGTTGAATTGTCAACTAACAAAGATTTTAAGTTTAAATTAAAAAAAAAAAGTTGAATTCAACCAAAAACGGCGAATTTTCAACAAAATAGTTGAAGTCTCAAACAAAACAGATTAATTTTCAACGAAACCGTGGTATTTTTAACAAGAAAAAATTATTTTTTAACAAAAAGCTTAAATTTTCAACCAGAGGCGAATCTTGAATTTTCTACCAAAAAAGATCAATTTTTAATCAAATAGTTACATTCTCAACAAAAAAGATGAATTTTTCACCAAGAAAATTAATATTCTGCCAAAAAGGCGAATTTTCAACAAAATACGTCAATTTTCAACAAAATTGTTTAATTTTTAATCCAGAAAGGCGAATTATCTCCAAAACAGTGGAATTTTCAAATGCGATCAAAGCTGATCTGGCAGTTCATACTTAAAACTTCTTCTTTTGTTATTTGTTAAAACTATTAATTTTCAACCAAATTGATGAATTTTCAACTAAAAAGATTAATTTCTACCAAAAAATACGAATTTTCAACAAAATACATGAATTATCAACTAAGATGATGAATCTTAAACGAAAATAATTGAAATTTCTGCCAAAAAGATGAATTTTCAACCCAGAAAATTAACTTCTACAAAAAAAAACAACAACAAATTTGCAACAAAATACATGAATTTTCAACTAAAATTATTAATCTTTACCTAAAATAATTGAATTTTCAATCAAAAAGATTAATTTTAAACCAAAAATATGAACTTTCAACTAAGAATATTAATTTCTACCAAAAAACTTAAGTTTCAACCAAACTGATGAATTTTCAACAAAAATGATGAACCTTCAACCGAAAAAATTAATTTTTGACAAAGAAAAATGTAACATTTGATATTACAACCAACAAAATATTTTTATTTTAAATTAAAAAAAGTTGAATTAAATTAAAAAAGGCCAATTTTCAACCAAAAAGATTAATTTTCTACAAAAAGATGCATTTTAAATAAAATACATAACTTTTAAAACAAATAGTTGAATTTTAAACTAAAAAAGATCAATTTTCAAATAAAAATGGATGAGTTACATTTTTGGTTAAAACAATTAATTTTCAACGAGATTGATGAATTTTCAACTAAGAAGATTAATTTCTACAAAAAAAAACGAACTTGCAACAAAATACATTAATTTTCAACTAAAATTATTAATCTTTACCTAACATAATTGAATTTTCAATCAAAAAGATTAATTTTCAACAAAAAATATGAACTTTCAACTAATAAGATTAATTTTTACCAAAAAATACGAATTTCTAACAAAATACACGAATTTTCCACTACAATGATGAATCTTTAACGAAAATAATTTAATTTTAAACGAAAAATATGAATTTTTAACTAATGTAAGAAGATCAATTTCTACCAAAAAATACGAATTTCCTATCAAAATGCGTGAGTTATCAACTAAAATGATGAATCTTAAACGAAAATAATTGAATTTTCAACCAAGAAAATTAATTTATACTAAAAAGTACAAATTTTCAACAAAATACATGAATTTTCAACTAAAATTATGAATCTTTGCCTCAAATAATTGAATATATAACCAAAAGGATGAATTTTCAACTAAGAAGATTAATTTCTACCAAAAAACGAATTTTTAACAAAATAATGAATCTAGAACGAAAATAATTGAATTTTCAACCAAAAAGCTGAATTTTTAACATAAAAAATGAATTTTTAACTTAAATGATGAATATATTTAACTGGAATACTTGAATCTTCAAAGAAGAAAATTAATTATCTACTAAAAAAGACGATTTTTCGAAAAAATGCATGAATCTTTAACGAAATAGTTGAATTTTTAACTAAAAACGGCAAATCTTCATCCAAACACATAGTTGAATTTTCAAAATAAAAAAGATCAATTTATAAATAAAAATGGAAAAGTTACGTTTTTAGTTAAAACAATTAATTTTCAACCAAACTGATGAATTTTCGTCTAAAATAATGAATCTTCAAGTCGAATAGTGTAATTTTAACCCAAAAAGATAAATTTTCAACCAAGAAAATTAATTTCTACCAAAAAAAACGAATTTTTAACAATATTCATGAGTTTTTGACTAAAATGATGAATCTTTAACGAAAATAATGGAATTAAAAAAAAAATATGAATTTTTAACTAGAAGAATAATTTCTACAAAAAGATACGAATTTCCTAACAGAATACATGAGTTACCAACTAAAATGATGAATCTTAAACGAAAATAATTGAATTTTCAACCAAGAAAATTAATTTATACTAAAAAATTCGAATTTTCAACAAAATACATGGATTTTCAACTGAAATTATGATTCTACCTCAAATAATTGAATCTTCAGCCAAAAGGATGAATTTCAAATAAGAAGATTAATTTCTACCAAAAACCGCGATTTTTTAACAAGATAAATTAATTTTCAACTAAAATGACGAATCTTTACCTAAAATAATTGAACTTTCAACGAAAAAGATGAATTTTTAATAAAATAGTTTAACTTTCAACTAAGTAATTTTATTTTCAACCAAAAACATAAATTTTTAATTAAAATGATGAATATTTAACTGGAATACTTGAATTTTTAAACTAGAATATTAATTTTATATCAAAAAAGACGATTTTTGGAAAAAATGCATGAATCTATAACGAAATAGTTCAATTTTTAACTAAAAAAAGACAAATTTTCAACCAAATGGTTTAATTTTCAACTAAAAAAGATCAATTTTCAAACAAAAATAGGATAGTTACATTTTTATTTAAATCTATGAATTTTCAACTAAAACGATGAATCTTCAACTGGAATAGATGAATTTTAAACTAAAAAGATGAATTTTCGACAAAGGAGTTTAAATTTCAATGAAGTAGTTTTATTTTCAAATAGCAAGATTAATTTTCTACCAAAAAAGACGATTTTTAACGAAATAAAAGAATTTTCAAGGAAATGGTAGAATTTTCAACTAAAACAGACAAATTTTCAACCAAATAGTTGAATTTTTAACTTAAAATGATCGATTTTCAAGCAAATAGTGGAATTTTGAACTAAGAAAGATCAGTTTTTAAGTAGAAATCGATTATTTCAATTTTCAGTTGAAAAAAATAATTTTCGATACGAAAAATTCTCAACCAGTGATGAATTTTCAACTAAAATGATGAACCTTCAACTGAAATAGATTAATTTTATACAAAAAAAAATGAACTCTCAGTAAAAGAGTTTAACTTTCAACCAAGTAGTTTTATTTTCAAACAACAAGATTAATTTCATACAAAAAAATTCAATTTTTCAACAAAATATAAAAGTTTGTAACGAAATAGTTGAATTTTTATCCAAAAATATACATTTTTAATCACATCTTTGAATTTGTAACCAAAAACGATCAATTTTCAGTCAAAATGGAATAGGTCAATCTTCAATAAAAAAGATGAATTTTTAATTTAAAAAAAAAAAACGAATTTTCAACCAAATAGTTCAATGCTCAACCAAAGAGATTAATCTTCAACCAAAAAAACGAATGCGTATTAAGTAGTCGCAACTTTAACCATGCTTGATACTAAAAAATTAATTTAAATAAAAAAGTTCAATTCAATCAAAAACAGCGAATTTTTAACAAAATAGTTCAATCGTCAAACCAAATTAATTTTCAACGAAACAGTTGAATTTTCAACTAAAAAAGACAAATTTTTAACCAAACAGATGCATTTTGAACTAAAAAAGATTAATTTTCAACCAGAATTGGAATAGTTAAATTTGCAGTTAAAAAACTTAATTTTTAACCAAAATGATGAATTTTCAACTAAAATTATGAACCTTAAACTGAAAAAATGCATTTTTGATAAAGTAGGTGATAAGTCGTTCAACTTTCAACCAAGTAGTTGAATTTTCAATCAACAAAGATGAATTCTCAACGAAGAATGTAACATTTGATATTTCGACCTACAAAATATTTTTATTTTAAATAAAGAAAAGCTGAATCCAATTAAAAAAGACGAATTTTCAACAAAGAAGAAAATTTTCAATAATTTTCAATAAAATACATAACTTTTCAAACTAATAGTTGAATTTTAAACTAAAAAAGATGAATTTTTCAACCAAAATTGAAGGAGTTTTAGTTAAAAATATTAATTTTTATCCAGAAAAAATGTTTTCAACAAAGTATTTAAATTTCCAACCAAAGATATGAATTTTCATGAAAAATAATGAATCTTCAATAAAAAAAATGCATTTTTAACAAAGTAGTTTCACTTTAAACCAAGTAGCTGAATTTTCAATTTAAAAAAAGATGAATGTTTAACAAAAAATGTAATAGATTGATATTTCAACCAAAAAAGATTACAATTTTAAATAAAAAATAATTGAATTTAACCGAAAAGAGCGAAGTTTCAACAAAATAGTTATCCTGAATCAAAATAGATTTACTTTCAACCAAAAAGATTAATTTTCTATAGAAAAACGAATTTTGAATAAAGTGCAAGCATTTTTAACCAAATAGTTGAATATTAAACTATGAAGTACTAAACGAACAATAGTTAAATTTTCAGTTGAAAAAAAAATAATTTTTAACCAAAGAGATGAATTTTTAACTAAAATGATGAATCGTCAACCGAAAAAACAAGTTTTCAATTAAGTAGTTCCACTTCCAACCAAGTAGTTGAATTGTCAACCAACAAAGATTTTCAGTTTAAATTAACAAAAAAAGAGTTGAATTCAACCAAAAACGGCAAATTTTCAACAAAATAATTGAATCCTCAACCAAAACAGATTAATTTTCAAGCAAACAGTTGCATTTTTAACCAAAAATATTAGTTTCCTATAAAAAGGACGAATTTTTAACAAAATACATCAATTTTTAATAAAATTGTTTAATTTTTAAGCCAAAAAGGCGAATTATCTCCAAAACAGTGGAATTTTCAACTCGAAAATATGATTTTTCTACCAAAAAATTAATTTTCTCACAAATAGTTAAATTTGCATAAAAATGTTTGATTTTTTTCCAAAAATATGAATTTTTAACAACAAGAAAGATAATTTTCTAACAAATTGTTAAATTTCCTACCAAATTATTGAATTTTCAAAACAAAAGGACGAATTTCTAACAAAACAGTTGAATTTTCAACCCGTAAATATGATTTTTTTTTTAAAGTTAAATTGCTAAAAAATAGTTACATTTTTATAACAATAAATATTCTTTTCAGTAATTTATTTGTTTTCTATTTCTTTTTTTTTTCAAGTTGCTTCTTTGTGACTATTATATTTTAAGTTACCAATTTTTATTATTGGGTTGAAAATTTAAAAATTTTGTTAAAAATTCATCACGTTTTTTATTTGAAAATTCAAATATTATTGTAGAAAATTAACTTTTTATGAAAATTTTTATTTTTGTGTTGAAAATTCTATTGAAATTTTTCTTGGTAGAAAATTCTATTACTTTTTTGAAAATTCGACTTTCTGGAAAAAATGCATCAGTTTTCGTAGAAAAGTCATCATTTTTGGATAAAATTGCAAATATTTGGTTGAATATTAATCTTTCTTGGTTGATTGAACTATTTTGCAGAAATTCGTCTTTTTGGTTGAATCTAACTGTTCTTTTTATGTAAAATTAAATTCTTTTTTGGTTGAAATATTTACTTATTCTTTGAAAATTCATCTTTTATAGTTTGAAAATTCGTCTTTTTTGAGAGAAAAATAATCATCTTCATTTAAGATTTCCACTTTTTATTTTAAAAATGTAACTGTTTGGTTAAAAAATTAACTTTTTTGTTTAAAATTCATATTATCGGGTTCTGTCTCGACAGAAAATTTGTCTTTTGGCTTGAAAGTTGGATGAAATTTTCTTTCTTTCTCGACTGAAAAACTAACTATTTATTTAAACAAATTTTGTTGTAATTTTAACTTTTCCATTTTTTGGTACAAATTTAATCTTTTTTGGTTGAAATAACTATTACGTTTCTTGTTAAAAATTAAAATTTTCAGGTTGAAAATTTAACTGTCTTCTAAAAAATGTGTCTTTAGCTGGAAAATTTAACTATTTTCTTGAAAATTCGTCTTTTTTAGTAAAAAAAAATTAGTCTTGGTTGAAAATTCGTCTTTTTGGTTTAAAATTCATCTTTCTTGATATAAATTTCATCTTTTTTGATTTAAATATCAACTGATACATTTTTTGTTGAAAATTAAAATTTTCTGGTTGAAAATTCAACTGTCTTCTAAAAAATTCTTCTTTTTTGCTTAAAAATTTAACTACTATTTGATTGAAAATGCAACCTTTTTTGGTTGAAGTTCAATCTTTTTTTATTAAAAATTTTATAATTTGATTGCAAATTTTTCTTTGTGGGTTGATAATTCAACTGTTTGATTAAAAATTTAAATATTTAGTTGAAAGTTTAATTCTTTTCTAAAAAATTGCACTATATTGTTAAAAAGTCATCCTTTTTGGTTGAAAATTAATCTTTTATGGTGAAAAAAAAAATTGTTTTTCTTTATTAAATTAAATAAATTTGGTATTTCTAAATTTCAATCTTAAATTGTTTTATATAATTATAAAATTATTAAATTTGAAATTATTAAAATATGTAATTATAAATAATCTTAAATTATGTTTAAATGATTCTACGTTGATATTTTTTACATGATTAAACTGCTGGTCTTTGAATATGAATGGTCAAGGAAAATGAAAATTTGGTGAGGGAAAAAGCAGGTAATTTTTAAAATAAAGTTTCTTGGCAAGATTTTAGGCCCTCACAAAATTGTTCCCTAAAAGTTCCCCCTACTTTATATAAAATATTGTCTTATTTATTATTTTTCAGGCAAATCCGTCATCCAAACGTCGTTCTCCTGATAGCAACTTCCCAGATAAAAGACCACGGTGTCATATCAATTTTCGAGTTTCTGAATTGCACTCTCTACAGTTATATCCACGAGAAGGGCGAACGTATTTCCGTCCAGGAAGTCTCTAGATGTGCCAGAAAACTCGCAGAGGCCCTAGGATTCGCTCACATGCGAGGATTCATCCACGGAGCAATTAGTTCTCATTGTGTTTTTCTGGCATCAGGAGTCATCAAGTTGGGAGGATGGGAACTAGCTACCCAAAAAGATCAGGTGAGGTCAAAAACCTCCATGCCGCGAAAATTTCACGAGTTTTTAGAAAAACTGAAAGAAAGTTTCACCTTGGGAATGTAAAATCTAGAAAACTCTGGTCCAAATCTCAATCACCAGATCTAATTTGGAAAAGAAATGGCATTCGCTCTTGTGATTTTTTTGTTCTTGACCGCAAATGACCTGCCGTGACTACTGATTCAGAGAGAAAGCTGATCACTGTCAGAGGTTGTAAACGAAATGATTTTTCATCCGGGAAAGTAGTCACTCTAGCCACAATTTTAAATTAAAATATGGCAAATTGATTTTTTTCTTTATAAAGCTATAAAGCCACTATCTCTTTACTTTGCCTTTAAACATGTTTTCGAACTTCTTCGCTGGATTGGCTAAAATAATGTATCTGCCATCTCAAAAATAGAAATTTGTAAAATTTTCAAGAGATTTTAAAGGATATTAACTGATTTCAGGGATTTGAAATGAATTTAAAGGGTTTCAAAGCTTTTACAGTATTTAAAAAGATTCCAAGGGATTTCAGATAATTTCAAAGATTTTAAGGGATTTCAAGAAGTTTCATAGTATTTTAAAGTTTTCAAAATTGTTCAAAGAATTTAATATTATTAAAGAAAATATCAAGAGATTTAAAAATTTGTAAAGAATTTTAAGTCAGAGGTTCAACAGAACCTAGAAACCCTGAAAAACCTGGAAGTCCTGAAATTTTGAAAAAGAGCTTGGAAAATTTTATTGCCATCCCTTTTTGTAGTTTTAATAATTATCTTACTAATTTTATACTCAAAATTACGTGCTACTTTTTTTTAATATTACATATTATTAATTTTTTTACAATATTAAAAAACTTTTGTAAGAATAATGAAATACTGGTTAAAAATACTTTTAAATTTTGTGCATTGACTAATAATTTTATGTACAGTACCGGCGAAAATTATTTTACGCGCCTGTTTTTTGAGTGCCTTAATTTTTATAATATTAACATGAACATTTTGTCGATTTTATTAAAATATATTGCAAAAAAACGTCAAATTTCAAGGATTTCGAAAAATTAGAATAACTCTAAAGATAATCAACATTTTTCATAGTTCTTTGGCACCTTTTAAAGGTAACTTTTTCCCTAAATTCTACCCTAGGGTCGAGCTTGGTGCAAAAATTCGAAAAATATCAATTAATGATTATACTGACTAAATAATTAAAAAAAAACAATAATAGTTTAATAAATATTACAAAAAAATAATTGAAATATCATAAATAGTGTTTTTTTTTCAAAGTTCGTAAGTAGCTACATATTTTTGAAATTTTTCGCCTTTTTTTGCGCCAAGATTGACCCTGGGGCAGAATGTAGTAATTTTTTTTAAATAGCTGGACAATTTAGTAAAATACTGTGAAATTTCAAGTTTAAAATAAGCCTAAGAACTTTAAAAATTGTTAATTATTTCCAGAGTTATTCCAATTTTTCAAAAACATCTCGATTTTATGTTTTTTTGCAATATTTATATTTTTTCAAAGTTGACCTGGAAATTTTTCTAATTTGACCTGGAAAACCTAAAATTATCCTGAATTTTTGAAATTCGACTTCTGTAACTACCCTGCAAATGATTTGCATATTATTTTAGATGATTTAAAAGATTTTGAATATTTCGAGGAATTAACAAAAAAATTCAGAGGATTTCAAAGTTTTCAGAGATTTTCAAAGCTTTTAGGGTATTTCAAAGATTTTATCTTTTGTTTCAATTCTAAGAGATATTACAGATTTTGTGATGATTTACGGGATTTCACTCGATTTTTGTGCGATTACTAGGATTTAATTTAATCACATTCTAAAGTGAAAAATTACACGTTAAAAACGTTCAGATTTAATTATTTAACGAGATTTCAACATTTTTAAGGTTTTTCAAATAATTTCATGGGTATTCCAAAATTTTAAAAAGATTAAAAAAATTTATCGATGATATTAATGAAATTTTAAAGAATTCAAACGGATTTATAGGGAACTTCAGGGAAAAAATGAAATTTGAAGTGACTTCTGGCGATTTTTGCGGATTTCAGAGATCCCCTTTCAACCTTAATAATAAATTAAAAAAATTACATTCTCTTCAACACTTTTTATTCTAATATACTCATATACTATATATATATATATATATATTCAAATAAATAGTTTTGAAGAAAGAAAAATTAATTTTTTAATAATTATTGAGGGTGAAAAGCGTAAAAATGTTTATTTTAAGGGTTTTATTTCAATACTTTTACGGTAACAATTGTTATATAATTTACGCTTAAAAATTTCATTTTGATTTCATAAAATTCAGAACACTTAAAAATGTCTTTTTCAAAAACTGTTTATTTCAAAATATATTAGATTAAAATAAAAAGTTTTAAAGAAAATTAAATTTTTCATGTATTATTAAGGGTGAAAAGAGGGAAAATGATCATGTTAAGGGCACTATTTTACATACTTGTATAGTAAAAATTGTTATATAATTTACGCCTGAAATTTTCATATCAATTTCAGAATATTCAGAAAATACACTTAAAAAACCCTTTTTTTTTAAATACTTTTTTTAATGTTTTGAAGAGAAAACATTTTGTTTAATGATTAATGAAGTCTGAAAAAGGAAAAATGTTTATTTTAAGGGCATTATTTTCCATACTTGTATAATAACAATTCTTGCATAATTAACGCTGAAAACTTTAATTTAAATTTCATGAAATTCCGAAAATACATAGAGATTTTAGGAATTTCAAAGATTTCAAAAAGGGTACAATGCACCAGATTTTTAAAATTTCAAAAAGTTGCAAAGATTTTAAACGATTTCGAATTTTTTTTAGAAGATTTCACAAAGATTAAGAATATTCTACTGATTTTAGAGAAAACAAAAGAGTTCAGAAAGATTTCACAAATATTTCAAAGGATTCATAAGGATTTCAAAAGATTTCAAGAATTTTTAAGATTTCAACAAGGGTGCAGTACATCAGGTTTCAAAGATTGCAAAACATTTCAAAAATTTTAAACAATTTCAAATGTTTTGAAAGAGATTTTACATTTTAAAGATTAAAGAAAGATTTTAAAAATATTTCATAGATTTCTTAAAAATTAAAAAAAAAATCACAAAAAGATTTCAAAGATTTTACCCAAATTTTAAAAGATTTCTCAAAGATTTTACTGAAATTTCAAGATTTCAGAAAGATTTTAAATACTTCAAAAAATGTTAATGAATTTATAAAAATTTGAAGAACTTCAAAGACTTTTACAAAGATTTAAAAATATTCTCGAAGATTTCACAAAGATAACTTACGTTCACTAAAAATTAAGAATTTATTTATGTTTGGTTCTGCTTTCTTTGGAAATTGTTGGCCAATAAAAAATGAAATTTATCATTTTTCACATGCATAACAATTGGTTATTTCATTATTTAATGTAAAAAAGGAGACCTGAAAATCCTGCAAAATACCTTGAATTTTGTTCCTAAGAATCGCTGGACACCCTAACAATGAATCTACAGTATATATTTATTAATTTAAAATATTAATGGATATAAAATAATAATTAATATAATTTAATTAATAGTTAGGACACTGAACGTCTTAATGAATTAACATAATAAAAAATCATTTTAGAAATTATTTTAGTACACCATATTTTCAAGATTTCGAAACATTTTAAAAATTAAAGAAAGATTTTTAAAATACTTCGTAAAGATTTAAAAAAATTCCACAAAGATTTCGAAGATTTTACCAACATTTTAAAAGATTTCAGAAAGATTTCAAATACTTCAAAAAATGGTAATGAATTCATTAAAATTTGAATAGATTTCAAGAACTTCAAAGACTTTCACAAAGATTTAAAAATATTCTCGAAGATTTTACAAAGACAACTAACGTTCACAAAAAATTAAGAATTTGTTTATATTTGGTTCTGTTTCTTTGGAAATTGTTGGCCAATAAAAAATGAAATTTATCATTTTTCACATGCATAAAAATTTGTTATTTCATTATTTAATGTAAAAAAAAACCTGAAAACCCCGGAAAATACCTTGAATTTTGTTCCTAAGAATCGCTGAGCATCTTGAGAATGAATCGACAGTATATATTTATTAATTTAAAATACTAATGGATATAAAATAATAATTAATGTACTCTAATTAATAGTTAGGTCACTGTGCGTGTTAATGATTTAACATTATAAAAAATTATTTTAGTACACCAGATTTTAAAGATTTCAAAACATTTTAAAGATTAAAGAAAGATTTTAAAAATATTTCATGAAGATTTTAAAAAATTTCACAAAGATTTCAAAGATTTTACCAACATTTAAAAATATTTCTCAAAGATTTCAGGAAAATTTTAAATACTTCAAAAAATTTTAATGAAATTATAAAAGTTTGGAAAGATTTCAAGAACTTCAAAGACTTTTACAAACATTTTTAAATATTCCCCAAGATTTCACAAAGACAACTTACGTTCACAAAAAATTAAGAATTTGTTTATATTTGCCTCTGCTATCTTTAGAAATTTTTGGCCAATAAAAAATTTAATTTATCATTTTTCACATGCATAACAATTGGTTATTTCATTATTTAATGTAAAAAAGGAGACCTGGAAAAACTTGATTTCCTGAATGACTACATTATATAATTATTAATTTAAAATACTAATGGATATAAAATAATAATTTATATAATACTATTAATAGCCAGGACACTGTACGTGTTAATGAATTAAAATTAAAAAAATAATTTTAGGTATATTTTTGCTTTTAATGAATGATTGTCTACTATTGGTTCATTATCTACTGTAGGGTGTTCTCCTTTTTTGAAACTGCTTGTTCCGCACAATTGCACAGGATATTTAAATATCAGAGACTGAATCCTATGATTTGGAAAATTACGATCATTTGCTAAATCGTGATTTATTTATGACTTTGCCAGGTTTACACTCCTCTGGAATAAAATTCCAGAGCAGAGGAAATTACAATCAAAGGGCTTTGTGTCGTATTGTCGGTGAAGTATTCAATTCAGAAGAAAAGAGTCGCTTTAACAAAGTCAACAATATGAACTTTTTTTATGGGTGCGGATCCCGTGAAGCGTGTCCAAGTTGACGTTTCATTAGCGATACCGCTCACAAATTCATTCATGCTGGGTAAAATAAATTCCCCTTTTCCGTAATCACATAAAGTCTTTTTTTGTCGATTTTTGAGTTTATTTCATTGAAAGTTATAATTGTTCAGTAATTTGTAATAATTAATTCATAAGTGACAAAATATCGACTGGAAATGTCGATTTTTTAAACGAAACGTGTGATTTCCTGATTATAAAATTAAAAGATATGCTTTTTAAATTACTATAAAATAATTAATAATCATAATTTAAAAGAAATCTTAAAATAACTACATTGAATTTTATTTAATTTTAATTTTATTCGGCTTTCAGTAATCTGTAACTTTCATTTGAATATTAGATTTATTTCAGCAGGAATTAGAAGCAAAGAAAAAAATTATTAAGTTAATTTGAGATTTTATATAGTAATTAATTGAAAATCCACTAACTTGTTTAGTTTTGAGTGTTTATAATTTCAAATTATAAAATTTTGAACATCTTTTTCAAATAGATCCAATCTTGAGAATTTGTAATTGAAGATCCTTGTATAATTTAAAATGTAGTTTTGAATGTTTTATTTCAAATAGTTCAATTTTGAAGATTAACAATGAAAAATTCTTCAATTTTAACGATTTTTGGTTCAAAATTCTTCAATTTAAAAAATGTATAAATAAAAATTCAATCGTGATGATTTTGAAGATCGAAAGTCAAGTTTTCAATTATAAATCTTCCAAGTTGAAGAAATTTTGACTGTAAATTATCAAAATGACAAATTATT
Source organism: Andricus grossulariae (assembly GCA_011634705.1). NCBI lineage: Eukaryota > Metazoa > Arthropoda > Insecta > Hymenoptera > Cynipidae > Andricus > Andricus grossulariae. The sequence continues at coordinate 14,884 of JAABKJ010000871.1, forward strand.
TAATTGTAAAACTGAAAACTTGCATAATTTTTTATTCTAAAAATTAAAATCTTTCCAATTTTAAAGCTTTACAATTTAAAGTTCTGCAATTTTGAAGATTTACAATTGGAAATTCTTCGATTTCAACGATCTACAGTTCAAATTCTTCAATTTAAAAGGCGTATAAATAAAAATTCTTAAATTGCGATGATTTTGACCAATTCAAACATCAAAAATCAACTTTTCAATTCTAAATCTTCCAAACTGTAGCAATTTCGAATACAAATCAACAAATTTATATAATTTTTAATTATAAAACTTAAAATTTGCATAATTTTTAATTGTAAATTGCTAAAATGAAATATTCTTAATTTCAACTATTTAAAATGCAAAGTTCTACCATTTTGAAGAGTTACAATTGAAAAACTCTTCAATTTTAAAGGATTAAAAATAAACATTCTTATATTTTGATGATTTCGAAAATCGAAAGTCATATTTTTAATTCTAAATCTTCCAAATTGATGAAATTTCGAATGTGAATCATCAAAAATACAGAATTTTTAGTTGTAAAACTTAAAACTTGCATAATTTTTAATTGTAAACTTTCAAAATTAAAAATTCTCAATTTTACGGATTTACAATGCATAGTTCTCTAATTTTGAAGAGTTACTATTGAAAATTCTTGAGTGTTGAAAATAAAGAATATTCTTAAATTTGATGTTTCTGATGATTTTGGAAATTAAAAGTCAAGTTTTTAATTCTAAATCTTCCAAATTAATGAAATTACAGAATATTTACTTGTGAAACTTAAAACTTGCATAATTATTAATTGTACATTTTCAAAATTGAAGTTTTTAATTTTAAAGATTTGCAACTCAAAGTTCTACAATTTCAAATAGGTACAATTAAAAAGTCTTCAATTTTAAAGATATATAAATAAAAATGGTTAAATTTTAATGATTTCGAAGATCAACATTCAAGTTTTCAATTCTAAATCTTCTAAATTGAAGAAATTTCGTATGCAAAGCATCAAAATTACAGAATTTTAATTGTAAAACTTAAAACTTGCATCATTTTTAATTATAACTTTTCAAAATTAAAAAGTCTTAAATTATGAAGATTTAAAACTCAAAGTTCTACAATTTTGAAGAGTCACAATTGAAAAACTCTTTAATTTTAAAGGATTAAAAATAAAAATTCTTATATTTTGATGATTTTGAAAATCGAAAGTCATATTTTTAATTCTAAATCTTCCAAACTGTAGAAATTTCGAATACAAATCAACAAATTTATATAATTTTTAATTATAAAACTTAATATTTGCATAATTTTCAATTGTAAATTGCCAAAATAAAATATTCCTAGTTTTAACGATTTCAAATGCAAAGTTCTACAATTTTGAAGAGTTGCAACTGAAAGTTGTACAATTTTAAAGATGTATAAACAAAAATTCGTAAATTTGGATGATATTAATGATTTTAAATATACAAGTCAAAATTTCAATCTTCCAAATTGATGAAATTTCGTAGGTAAATCATCAAAAATACAGAATTTTTATTTGTACAACTAAAAACTTGCATAATTTTTAATTGTAAACATTAAAAATTAAAAATTCTTAATTATACCGATTTGCAATGCAAAGTTTTATAATTTTGAAGAGTTACTATTGAAAATTCTTGAATGTTGAAAATGAAGAATTACGAATTATTCAATTTTCATGAAATATATTTAAAAGGTATATAATTTTGAACATTTTTTCTTAATAGTCGAATTTCGAAGATTTACAAATTAAAATAGTTCCATTTTGACGGTTTGCAATTTAAAATTTTTCAATTTTAAAGATTTACAATTGAAAGCTCTTGAATTATAAAGATTTATAAATAAATATTCTTAAATTTGGATGTTTCTGATCATTTTGGAAATTAAAAGTCAAGTTTTTAATTCTAAATCTTCCAAATTAATGAAATCACAGAATATCTACTTGTGAAACTTAAAACTTGCATGCTTATTAATTGTACATTTTCAAAATTGAAGTTTTTAATTTTAAAGATTTGCAACTCAAAGTTCTACAATTTTAAATAGGTAAAATTAAAAAGTCTTCAATTTTGAAGATATATAAATAAAAATGGTTATATTTTAACGATTTTGAAGATCAGCATTCAAGTTTACAATTCTAAATCTTCTAAATTGAAGAAATTTCGTATGCAAAGCATCAAGATTACAGAATTTTAATTGTAAAACTTAAAACTTGCATCATTTTTAATTATAACTTTTCAAAATCAAAGCCTTAAATTTTGAAGATTTACAACTCAGAGTTCTACAATTTTGAAAAGTCACAATTGAAAACTCTTCAATTTGAAAGGATAAAAAATAAAAATTCTTATATTTTGATGATTTTGAAAATCAAAAGTCATATTTTTAATTATAAATCTTCCATATTGAAGAAATTTTGAATGTAAAGAATTAAAATTACAATTGAAAACTGTTTAATTTTAAAGGTGTATAATTAAAATTCTTAAAGTTTGAACTTCAATGTTGACAAAATGAGTGAATGAATTTGAAGATTATTATATATATTTATATATTATAATAATTTATATTAAAAATTTGTAATATTATTAATTGAAAAATTTGTATAATAATTTTAATTTTTTATTTTGCAGCCCAAATCTAAAGAAGAATTTGAGGCTCGACTCAGAGCAGAAATATTCAGATGGCAAGCTCCCGAAATTTTTTGTGGTCGCCCTCCATCTGAAGCCACCGATGTCTACGGACTTTCTTTGCTCATTTGGGAAATGACTACAAGTGAGTTTCAAATTTTATATTCAACTACGAAATTATTGAAAAATTCAAAAAAAATCCAACAATCAAATGTGGACAACACACTTTAAAATGTCTGCATTCAAATTAACAAAATAAATAAATAAAAATAAAGAAAGAGAAAAGAAAAAGAAGGTTGCCTTCTTTTGGTCTTATTTTATGTTTTAATTTTGATTTATTTTCAATTTAATTTCTTAAATTTCAAAGTTTTTGTTAAATACGAGAGATTTCTTTTGGACTAGCCTATTTTTTAATATTTTTTTTTTTTAGTGCATTTGCCATGGAGTGGACTATCTAAACCGGAAGTGGAGAGGCAGTATGTCCACTGGGAACGAGGAGTTATGATAGACCTCTACAATTTTCCACAACTGCTCAGCAAATTATTGGAGGCTGGACTTCAAATCGATGTCACAAAAAGGACAATGAGCATGAATCGTATGCGCAGATTCCTACAAAGACTCGAGGTTGACATAAAAACAAAAAATTCAAACTATTTATTACTATAAATAATTAATAGGGTGTCTACCAGATGGATGATTTTAAATTCCTCGTTAATTCTTAATTTTTTCCTCTCAAGTTAAAAGAGTTTAAAAGATTTGAATGATTTTAAATGATTTTTAATAATTTCAAAAGACTTCTAAATATTTAAAAAGATTTCTGATTTGGAACAGGGAATTTTGGAATAGATTTATAATTGTGAATATGAACAGGGATTTTGTTAATTCCCTTCTTCTAAATTTGAATCTAAATTATTTTCAAAAATTCCCGATTCTTGTCGAAAATTCTCTGTTTCAAGTCAAATGATAAATCTTTACATGAATTCCCTGTACCAAGTCACAATTACATAAATTTCCAAAAAATTTCTGTTCAAAGTCATGATTATATTTATTTACAAAATTTTCTACTAAAATTCAGAAATATAGTAAATCACTTTTTCTAAAATTTGGAACAGGGAAGTATCAAATTCTCAAAAAATAAAAAATAAAGACTTTTTGTGATGAAACAAATTCTGATTTGAAACAAGGAATTTTCAAAATTTGACGAATTTTGAGTTTTAACAGGGACTGTTTTTGTAAATTCCCTTTTCACAAATCAGAATTGAAAATATTTTCCAAAATTCCTGTTCCAAATCAGAATTATAATTATTTATAAGATATTCTATTCTAATTCAGAAGTATAGTAACTCTTCTTTTAAACCAGTTTTATTTGTTACCAAAAATATGAGCCTTCTACCAAAAAGATGAATTTTCAAGAAAATACGTCAATTGTCAACTAAATATTTTAATTTTTTAAGAAATTATTGAATTCTAAATCCGAAAATACAAATTTTCTACCAAATTGTTGAATTTTCATCAAAAAAGTTAATTCTCAACCGAAACAGATTAATTTTAAAGCAGATAATTAATTTTTAACCAAAAAAGATCAAATTTTTACAGAAAGAATGAAATTTTCTAACCAAAAATATGAATTTTCAACAAAAAAGTTGAATTTTCAACAACAAAAAAACATTTTTTAGTCAAGAAAGAATAAAAATTGTCATCAAATTGTCGATTTTTCAAGTCAAAAAGACGAATTTTCTAAAAAAAAGAACTGACTGTTGACCCCGAAAATATGGATTTTCAACAAAATAGTTAAATTTTCAGTTACAAGCTTAAGTTTTCCAAAAGGAAAACAACTTTTCAACTAAAAATATGAATCTTTAAACAAAGAAAAAATGAACTTTTAATAAAGCAGTTCAATTAAAAAAAAAAAAATGTAAACAAAATAATTGATTTCTTAACTAAAACAAAGTTAATTTTCAACCACTCAGTTGAATTTTAAACAAAATAGATCACTTTTCAGTTAAAAATTAAGTTTTCACACAAAAAAAACAACGAATTTTAACTAAAAGTATGAATCTTCATCCAGAAAAATAAACTTCTAAGAAAATAGTTCAACTTTTAGCCAACATAACGAATTTTCAACAAAATACTTGAATCCTTAACTAAAAAAGAATTATTTCTAAATAAATATTTGAATTTTTAACCAAAAAGATAAGCTTTCTACACAAAAAAGACTTATTTTCAAGAAAATACATAAACTTTTAACCAAATAATTTAATTTTCTACCAAATTGTTGAATTCCAAAGCCGAAAAAAACGAATTTTCTACAAAACAGTTGAATGTCCAACAAAAAAGTTAATTTTCAACCACTCAGTTAAATTTTTATCAAAATAGATCGATTTTTAGTTGAAAAATTAAGGTTTCACAACAACAAAAAAACTAATTTTCAACTAAAAATATGAATCTTGAACCAAAAAAGTGAACATTAAAGAAAGTATTTAAACTTTCAACGAAAAAAAAAAAATGAATTTTCAACAAAATACTTGAATCCTTAACTAATACAGATAAATTTCTAAATAAACAGTTGCATTTTTTATCAAAAAGATGAGCTTTCTACTCAAAAAGATATATTTGCAAGAAAATACATAATTTTTCCACCAAATAGTTTAATTTTCTCACAAATTGTTGAATTCTAAAACCGAAAATACGAATTTCCTACAAAACAGTTAAATTTTTAACGGAATAAATCAATTTTCAGTCAAAAAATTAAGTTTTCACAAAAAAAAAAGAATTTTCAACTAAAAATGTGAATCTTCAAAAAAAAAAGAACTTTCAAGAAAGTTAATTTTTAACCGAAATTTCCATAGGAAGAGATGCATTTTTAAACCAAACAGATGAATATTCAACAAAATAGTAGATTGAAAAAAAATTAGTTAAGAAATAATAAAAATTTCAATCAAATTGTTGAATGTTTAAGCTGAAAAGGTGAATTTCCTACAAAACAGTTGAATTTTTAATCCGAAAATTTGATTTTTCAACAACAAAGTTAATTTTCTTTATTGTAACTCAGTTACATTAAAAAAAATAAATCAATTTTCAGTTAAATATCAAGTTTTCAAAAAAAAAATTCAACTAAAAATATGAATCTTCAACCAAAAAATTGAACTTCTAAGAAAATAGTTTAACTTTTAAGCAACATAACGAATTTTCAAAAAAATACTTTAATCCTTAACTAAAACAGATTAATTTTCAAATAAATATTTGAATTTTTAACCAAAAATATGAGCTTTCTACACACAAAAAACTGATTTTCAAGAAAATACATAAATTTTTAACCAAATAATTTAATTTTTTACCAAATTGTTGAATTGCAAAACCGAAAATACGAATTTTCTACAAAACAGTTAAATTTTTAACAAAATAATTCAATTTTCAGTCAAAAAATTAAGTTTTCACAACAAAAAAAAAGAATTTTCAACTAAAAATGTGAATCTTCAAAAAAAAAAAAAAAAAAAAAAATGAACTGTAAGGAAAGTTAATTTTTAATCGAAATTTCTATAGAAAGAGATGCATTTTTAAACCAAACAGATGAATATTCAACAAAATAGTTGAATTTAAAAAAATATATTAGTTAGGAAATAATAAAAATTTCAATCAAATTGTTGAATTTTTAAGCTGAAAAGGCGAATTTCCTACAAAACAGTTGAATTTTTAATCCGAAAATTTGATTTTTCAAAAACAATGTTAATTTTCGACCACTCAGTTACATTAAAAAAAAAAAATCAATTTTCAGTTAAATATTAAGTTTTCAAAAAAAAATTAACTAAAAATATGAATCTTCAACCAAAAAAATGAACTTCTAAGAAAATAGTTCAACTTTTAAGCAACATAACGAATTTTCAACAAAATACTTCAATCCTCAACTAAAACAGAATAATTTTTAAATAAATATTTGAATTTTCAACCAATAAGATGAGCTTTCTACTGAAAAAAGACTGATTTTCAAGAAAATACATAAATTTTTAACCAAATAATTTAATTTTTTACCAAATTGTTGAATTACAAAGCCGAAAATACGAATTTTCTACAAAAAAGTTGAATTTTCAACAAAAAAGTTAATTTTCAACCACTCAGTTGAATTTTCAACAAAATAGATCAATTTTCAGTTAAATATTAAGTTTTCAAAAAGAAAAAAAAATTTAACTAAAAATATGAATCTTCAATAAAAGAAATGAACTTCTAAGAAAATAGTTCAACTTTTAACCAACATAACGAACTTCCGACAACATTCTTGAATCCTTAACTAAAACATATTAATTTTTAAATAAATATTTGAATTATCAACCAAAAAGATGAGCTTTTTACACAAAAAGACGGATTTTCAAGAAAAGACGTAAATTTGTAACCAAATAATTTAATTTTCTACCAAATTGTTAAATTGCAATGCCGAAAATACGAATTTTCTACAAAACAGTTAAATTTTCAACAAAAAAGTTCATTTTCAACCACTCAGTTGAATTTTTATCAAAATAGATCAATTTTCGATTAAAAAATTAATTTTTCATACAAAAACAAAACGAATTTTCAACTAAAAATATGAATCTTCAACAAACAAAAATGAATTTTCAACAAAATACTTGAATCCTTAACTAAAACAGGTTGATTTCTAAATAAACAGTTGCATTTTTAATAAAAAATTAGAGCTTTCTACCCAGAAAGATGTGTTTTCAAGAAAATACATAAATTTTCAACCAAGTAGTTTAATTTTCTAACAAGTTGTTGAATTCTAAAACCGAAAATATGAATTTCCTACAAAATAGTTGAATTTTGAACAAAAAATTTAATTTTCATCCGAAATTTCTATAGAAAGGAATGATTTTTTAAACCAAAGAGAGGAATTTTTCAACCAAAAAGATGAATATTCAACAAAATAGATGATTAAAAAAAAATTATTAGTTAAGAAATAATAAAAATTTCAATCAAATTGTTGAATTTTTTAGCCGAAAATGCGAATTTCCTACAAAACAGTTGAATTTTTAATCTGAAAATATGAATTTTCAACAACAAAGTTAATTTTCAACGACTCAGTTACATTTTAAAAGAAATAGATCAATTTTCAGTTAAAAAATTAAGTTTTCACAAAAAAAACAACTAATTTTGAACTAAAAATATGAATCTTGGACCAAAAAAATGAACTTTAAAGAAAGCAGTTCAATTTTCAACGAACAAAACTGAATTTTCAACAAAATACTTGAATCCTTAACTAAAACCGATTAATTTCTAATTAAACAGTTGCCTTTTTAATCAAAAAGATGAGCTTTCTACCCAAAAAGATGTAATTTCCAGAAAATACATAATTTTTCTACCAAATAGTTTAATTTTCTCACAAATTGTTGAATTCTAAAACCGAAAATACGAATTTCCTACAAAACAGTTGGGTTTTCGAGAAAAAAGTTAATTTTCAACCGAAATTTCTATAGAAAGAGATGAATTTTTAAACCAAAGAGATGAATTTTTAACCAAAAAGATGAATATTCAAAAAAATAGTTGAATTAAAAAAAAATTTATTAGTTAAGAAATAATAAAAATTTCAATCAAATTTTGGAATTTTTAAGCCTAAAAGGCGAATTTCCTACAAAACAGTTGAATTTTTAATCCGAATATATGAATTTTCAACAACAAAGTTGATTTTCAACGACTCAGTTACATTAAAAAAAATAGATCAATTTTCAGTTAAATATTAAGTTTTCAAACAACAACAACAAAATTTAACTAAAAATATGAATCTTCAACCAAAAAAATGAACTTCTAATAAATTGTTTAACTTTTAAGCAACATAGCGAATTGTCAACAAAATACTTGAATCCTTAACTAAAACAGATTAATTTTCAAATAAATATTTGAATTTTTAGCCAAAAATATGAGCTTTCTACACACAAAAAACTGATTGTCAAGAAAATACATAAATTTTTACCAAATTGTTGAATTCCAAAGCCGAAAATACGAATTTTCTACAAAACAGTTGAATTTTTAACAAAATACATCAATTTTCAATTAAAAAATTAAGTTTTCACAACAAAAAAAAAACGAATTTTCAACTAAAAATGTGAATCTTCAACCAAAAAAAATGAACTTTAAAGAAAGTTAAGTTTTAACCGAAATTTCTATAGAAAGAGATGCATTTTTAAACCAAACAGATGAGTATTCAACGAAATAGTAGAATTTAAACAAAAGATTTATTATTTAAGAAATAATAAAAATTTCAATCAAATTGTTGAATTTTGAAGCCAAAAAAAAACGAATTTTCAATAAAACAGTTGAACTTTAAACTAAGAAGTATGATTTTTTAACAAAATAGTTAAAGTTACAAAAAACTAATTCAGTTCGCATTTAAGTGAAAAAACGAAAAAAAAATAGGAGAATGGAAAAAAGACTGGGAATCCTGCTAGTAATATATAAATATTTTGATTATTTACAGACTAAAGAATAATATTTAAATAAACATTGAAGATTATTTTTAATACTTTTAAAATATTCGGTTAAGAAACTGGAAATTTTTCTTAAAAAATAAAGTTAATTTTCCATTGCACACTTTTAAATTCGGACTACACATAAGTTCAGTACTTGGAATATTTAATGACAATATTTTGACAGTATTTTTTTCCAATTTGTGACAATATTTACACTATTTTTAATCTCTGAAATGAGTCCGAGGTCTGCCCGGTTATTTCCCGATTTTTCCGATTTGCCGGTCATGTAGACACCCCTGATTACATACACTTCTTCAATTAATTTTCCTCTTTTCAAATTCGCAGTTGCAATACGAGACCGAGGCACCAATCTACGCAAATCAATACACAAACAACAACAATATCAACCAGAACTCGAAACTTTGCAACGTCCCAGTTTGCACTTCACCAACAACAAAATGCCCCACGACTCCTCTGTCTTCCGAAAATAGTAAACCGGCCCCAAAAACTCTCTTCAACTCACAGAAAAAGGTCTGCAATCGATTAATGAGATCGTCTTCAAAAAAAGAATTGGTTTTCAAAGAATCTCCGAGATTGAAGTTTGCCGATCAAAAGGATACCAATCTCCCAGCAGAGAAAAACGCAAATTTGTTTTTGGAGGGACGATTGCACAATGAAGTCCACGATTCTGTCGACGAAGTACGTGAAGAATTTCGTCATACGACCTTCAGTAATCCTGAGCAGCGTAAGGAAGAAGCGGAAGTTCAAATGTCTGTTGAAAATGAAGCTGACGAGGAAATTCATTCTACGGCTGAAGAGATGCTTTCTACGGCCGAAGAGATTCTTTCTACGGCCGAAGAGATTCATTCCACGACAGAAGAGCGTGTCTCTAGCAATTATGGCTCGGAATCTACGCGAACGCTAGAGTCTTCTTCTGATGATGATTTTGCTGAGACTCGGAATGAAATTAAAAAATTGAGAGAGACCTTGGCTACCAAAAGGGAACGCTTCTTTTACGGGAATGACCTTTTCCAGGTCCCTAATACTGATACGAGTGAGTAAAATATTTTAAGCAGGAAAATCCTATCTAAGAATTAAAATGAGTGATTTTTTTTAGAAGTAAAGAATCTAAATATTTTGCGTAGAAAGTTAATTCTTTTTAATTGAAAATTCTACTATATGGTTGTAGATTGAACTATTTTGTTGGAAATTAATTTGCTTGACTGAAAATTTAACTAATCTATGTTGGGCTTAAAATGAATAGTTCTTAGTTGTAAATTAAATTATTAAAATTGTCATTAATAACTCATCTTTTTTTGGGAAAAATGCAACTACTTTGTTGAAAGTTGAACTACTTAGTTAACAATTTATTTTATTAGTTGCAAATTAAACTATTTTATTAAAAATTGTCTTTTTATGTTGAAATATAATTTTTTTAACTGAAAATTTAACTGTTCTATTTTTGGTTCAAAATTGATTGTTTTTAGTTGAAAATTTAACTACTTGGTTGAAAGTTAACCGATTTTGTTAAATCTTCATTTTATTGGACGAGGATTTAACTGTTCGTTGAAAATTTAATTATTTTGTTGAAAATTCGTTCTTTTTTGGTTGGCGATTAATTTTCTGTACTGGAAAATTAACTAATCCATTTTTGGTAGACAATTGGTCGTTTTTAGTTGAAAATTCAACTATTAAATTTTTCATCGAGAATTCATCTTTTTCGTTGAAAATTCAACTACTTGGTTTAAAGTTAAACCAATTTTGTTATATATTCATTTATTAGTTACAGATTGAACTATTTTGTTGTAAATTCCTTTTTTAACAATTTTTTTTTTCAACTAAAAATTTAACTCTTCTATTATTTGTTGCAAACTGACAGTTTTTGGATGAAAAGTCAACAATTCGTCCTTTTTTTCGGTAGGGAATTAGTCTTTTTGTTTGAAAATTCAACTGCTTATTTGAAAGCTGAATTACTTTGATAAAAATTCACATTTTTTATATTTTTGGGTTGAAAGTTCAACTGTTTTCTAGAGAATTCGCTTTTTTAATTTGAAAATTCAACAATTTGGCTTAAAGCATTTTTTTGTTGATTCCAAAATCTTTCCTAGTTGAAAATTCAAATCTTTTGTTGAAGATTTGTCTTTTTAGTTTGAAAAATTGATCTCTTTTGGTAGAATTTGTTATCTTTTTTGGTGAAAAATGAAACTGTTTGTTTGAAAATAAATCTGTTTTAGATGAGGATCCAAGTATTTTTGGAAAATTCGTATTTTTTCAATCAATTCATCTTTTTTTTTATTTAAAATTATCATATTTTTGAGTTGAAATATCAATTACTACATTTTTTGTTGAGACTTGATCTTTTTGGATTTAAAATTCAACTGCTTGGTTGAAAGTTGAATTTCTTTTAAAAATTAATTTTTCTTTTTGAAGATTCATTCTTTTAGTTCAAAATTCAAGTATTTCGTATTTTTTTGTTGAAAACTAATTTTTTTAACTGAAAATTTAACTATTACATTTTTGGTAAAAAATGTTGAAAATTTAACTATTTGGTTAAAAATTCATGTATTTTGTTGAAAAGTCGTCTTTTTGGTAGAAAAATTATCTTCTTGGTTGTAAATGCATCTTTTTATGTTGAAACTTCAACTTTTTGATTAAACATTCAACTATTTTGTTGAAAATTCATTTTTTGGTTCGAAAATTCAACTTCTTTGTTAAACATTCGTCTTTTTTCAATAGAAAATTCGTCCTTTTCGATTAAAAATTCATATTTGTTGGTAGAAATTTCATCTTTTTTTGATGAAAATTCATCTTTATTTTTTAAAAATAAACTTTTTTGTTGAAAATTCAACTGTCATCTAAACAATTTGTCTTTTTGATTTAAAAAATAAATTACTTTGGTAGAAAATTTAGCCATTTGGTTGAAAATTATCTTTTTTGTTGAAAATTTATAATCTGAAAAAATAAATTAATGAAAAATTAAACCGTTTTGTAAAAAATTCGATCTTTTGGTTTGAAAATTTACCTCTTTTAGTAGAAATGTAATATTTTTTGGTTATAAATGCAATAACTGTTAGATTAAAAATTAATCTCTTTTGGTTAATGATTCAACCATTGTGTTGAAAATTCATCTTTTTAGTTGAACTCGATTATTTTTGATATAAAATAAAATATTTTTTGTTCAAAAATGTAACTCTTTTGTCGAAAATTCGTATTTCAAAAAAAAAAAAACATTATAACTTGTACAAGATTCAGAATCTTTTAACAATTTTGGATTAGGTTAGTCTTTTTCGTCCGAAACTGGTATTTAAAATTTGAAAAATTATGTTTCGAACCGAAAATATAGATTTTAAATAAGATTAAAAAAATTGGAACAATTCAAGGTTATTTCAACGTTTTTCGCCAGAAATCTGTTATTATAAACAAAAATCATTACATTTTAAAGAAGATAAAAAAACTTTGAACTATTTTTTGTTTTTATTTTAGCGTTTCTCGTCGATAATTGATATTTAAAATTTTTAAATTGTTTTTTGTCTAAAATTACGCTAGGACCAATAAAAAATCATTAGATTTCAAAGAATTTTTACAATATTTTAACGATACTAGAAGACAAATAAGTGCGATTATTACTTTGTTTTGTTTCAGGGAATTTTTAAATTATAATATAAAATTAATATTAAAACCAAAATTTTTTCAATTCATAGTAAAACTTGGTAAAATAGTAGAAAATATATGCAAGATCAACATTTTTTATTGCTATATGTATAATATTTTTGTGCAATGAATTCGCTTTTTTCTTCAGTTTTCAACAGCTCAAAATTAAATTTTCAAACCAAAATTTCAACAGTTTAATTTTCACAGATTAAATTTTGAACTGTTGACAATTTAAGAAAATTTAAAGTTGAATTTACAATAGTTAAAAATTAAATTTACATCTTTTTTCCATTTTCAATTATTTTCTATTTTTAATTGTTGAAAATTCATTTTCTTCCGACGAAAATCTCTGACAAAATCTAATGATTTTTCTATTAAAATACCGATTTCAGGTTCTTAAAAATTGTAACTATTCTTTGAAATCTATTTTTTTTAAATACCATAAATCACTTATGAAAAACAGTAAAATAACGTAAGAATCAATTGTTCCGAACTGTAAATCTTCTTTGTTATTTAATAATTTTTTTTTTAAATAATCGATTTCATGTGATACACGTTAACATAACTTTAAATTGTTCCAAAATTGTATATCTACTTTAAAATATATATTGAAAACCGCTTGCTTAACCTACAATTGTACAAAAAAATTAATCTTTTTTTTTAAATCTAATAATTTTTTACGAAAATATCGATTTCTGGTTAAAAACTCCACCGTAGCCTAAAACTATTGAAAAGTTGTGAATCTTCTTCGAATTTTCATTTAAAAAAAAATTAAAAATGTCTATTTCCGACGAAAAACATTAACATAATCCAAAATTGTTCAAATTTTCTAAATATTGTTCAAATTATAATGATTTTTCTTTAAAAATACTTATTTTAAGGTTAAAACGCCAACGTCATTTAAAATTGTTGAAAAATTGTGAATCTTCTTTGAAATCTAATGATTTTTTAATAAAAATGTCTATTTCCGAGAAAAAAACACTAACAGAATCAGAAGTTGTTGTAATTTTGTAATTTCTATTATTGTGAAAAAAATCATTGGATTTACTTTTAATTATTTTTGTGTAAAACTACCAATTTCAGGTGAAACACACCAACATAATCTAAATGTCTTGAAAATTTTAAATATTCTTCAAAATCTAATATGTTTTTATCAAAAATTGTTTAGATTTGTAAATCTTTTGCGAAATCTAATGATTTTTATTTAAAATTACCAATTTGATATGAAAAGCGTTAACATAATTTGAAATAGTTCAAAAAATGTAAATCTTCTTTAAAATCTATATTGAAAATCGTTAGCTTAACTTGCTAAATTGCACAACATTTTTTGAAACTTTTTGAAAGCTAAAGTTGTGAATCTTATTTGAAATCTAAATTTATAAAAAAATAAAAAATACGAATTTCTGACGAAAAACACTAACAGTGTAACTTAAAATTGTTAAAAAATTATTAACCTTAAAAATCTAAGGATTTTTGTTTAAAAATCTCAATTTCCGGTAAAAAAAAACGCTAATAAAACCGAAAAATGTAAATAGTTGAAATTTTTTTCATCTTTGAAATCTAATGATTTATGATTAAAAATATCTAAAAATTTACCTAAAATTTTGAAAAAATTTTAAGTCCTCGAAATTTTATCATTTAAATTTTCAATAATTTATTAGATAATTTGAAAGTTTTAATTTAATCAGGCAAGAGTATAAAAAAGCACAATTATTTCTTAATACGCATAAGGTTTGCTGTGATTTTTCTTATTAAAAAGGATTATTTATTGATTTCATTTCGAACATTTCAAATTTAAGATATAAAACAACTTCAAGTAATTGAAAGCTTTTTTTTTTGTTAAAAATTGAACTATTTGGTTGCAAATTTCTGTATTTTGTTGAAAGTTTATCTTTTGTGGTAGAATATTAATCATTCTTGGTGAATAATTTGTTTTTTTTTTGTAGAAAATTTAACTATTACGTTTCAAATTTCTTAAAAAAATTTTTATTTGGTTGAAAATTCATGTATTTTGTTCAAAATTTATCTTTTTGGTTGACAATTCATTTCTTGGATTACAAATTAGTTTTTTTAAATCGATAATTAATTTTTTCAACTGAAAATTTCATTATTCCATTTTTTGTCGAAAATGTATCATTTTTGATCGACATTTTATCTTCCTTTTTGAAAATTCATCTGCTTGGTTAAAAATTTACCTATTACGTTGAAAATCATCAATTTTATTCAAATTTTGTGATTTTTTTATGGAAAATTCAACTATTTTCTAGAAAATTCATATTTTTGGGTTGTAAATCCAACTTTTTTGTCAATAATTTATGTTTTTGGCTTGAAAAATCAACTTTTTGGATGAGGTTTTTTTTCTTTATTGACTTAAAAATCTTTCTGGGTTAAACACTCAACTCTTTTGTTGAAAATTCCTCTTTTTGGTTTAAAAATTAGTCTGTTTTTGGTTAAGGATTCAAATAACCTGCCGAAAATTCGTACTTTTTGATTGAATTCAACTGTATTTGATTAAAAATTAAAATAAATTTTGGTGAAAATATAAACTATTACACTCTTCGTTGAGAATTCATTTTTTTCAGCACTTTGTTTGAAAATTTAACTATATTGTTCGAAATTACCTTTTTTTTTTTGAGTTTAACTCAACAATTTGATGTGAGACAAGGAAAATAATTGCGCTTGTCTATTTTCTAGATATAATAAAATTAGTAACTTTTGGATTTTAACAAATTTGAATTTTAGATATTGGTACAGAGGAGAAGAATGCGATTCTTGAGCGTGTCAGGAGCAAAGATTATGAGCCACACAAGCCTGCTAGTCACAAAACGAGTTTGGAACCGAAGATGAACAAAAGTCTTCAATGTGACACGATGTTGATTAAACCAGCAAGTCATCAAGATCAAAAAGTGAGTAGAACTACATTTATCCAAAATCTATTTAAATTGCATTTCAAAATTGAAATTTAATTAATAATTTTTACTTCA
Organism: Andricus grossulariae; assembly: GCA_011634705.1. Classification (NCBI taxonomy): domain Eukaryota; kingdom Metazoa; phylum Arthropoda; class Insecta; order Hymenoptera; family Cynipidae; genus Andricus; species Andricus grossulariae. Next base: position 30,610 of record JAABKJ010000871.1, read on the forward strand.
GACTGCCAACTCGAGCTTCCCATCAGAAATCAAAGAAGCCGTTCTCAATCCTCAATTATTCAATGCCAACTGCCAAGACATCTTTGAATCGTCGATGTGGAGAAGGGAAAAGATGATTTGCCTTTCCAAAATGAGGAAAAGCGATCCTCAAAATATCATCGTTCCTCAAAACTCGCTGCCTCGTCCAGAGATTTTGAAACCAGTTGTGAAAAACGAGACTTTCATTATCAAAGGTTCGTATAAATTAAATAAAAGAATCACAAATATAAATATATTAGGTTGGTCCGAAATAAAACTGATTTTTTTTTTCTAAAAAGGCTCCCCTACAAATTGCTACTTGTGCTGTCAAAATTTCTTCCGAATTTCAGCGTAATTTAAAAAATCTTTGAGGGGTCTCAAGCCCATTTTTGAAAAAATTGGTAATTTAATTTTAATTGCTGTTGTTTTTGAGAGAATTAATAAAATATATTTAGGGCTTTCGCAAACCTTTTTTTGGGCAAAAAAATTTTCATTTTAGTTTAATTTCAGCTGTTAATGGATTTTTTAACCTTGACATGCATTTTATTTATTTGTATGAATAAAATTAATATGTTTAATTCAGTAAGTTTATTGACAAATTATTACGGGATATTCGTGAATATATTATCATCATCGGATAATTAAATAAATCAAAAATACTTCAAAAACAATTAATAATTTCTTATATTTGTTTCTCAATTCCATGAATTTAAATATATAAAGATATTTTCCTGAAATCATTGAAAATGATAAAAAGAAGTTTGGGTTAAATCAGTATAAATGCAGTGCTATAAAGTTACTTTTACAAATAAAAGAAAACATTCTTATCTAATTTTATATTACAAGTTAAAACAAATTTTAAAGCACGCTCGAAAAAATTCCCTCACTATGAATATTTAAAGACCAAAATTCAAATCTTGTAACCTTTTTAATATAGAATATTTTATAAATGGAGTAAAACAATTTCAAGTTTAAATTTATAAATTTTTAATTTATTATTCACAGGGCTGCCGCAACTTAATTTGCTTGAAAAAATTGAAAAAGTGACTATAAGAATGTTGTTTAAATTTAATGATTTTAATTTAATTAATGTTCTATTGAATATAAAAAAATCGAAATAATGCGATTTACGAGGCTTCAAAAGAATTATAAAAAATCCAATAATTCAAAAAATTCCATTGATTTGAGAATATTACAAAAACCATTGAATTGAATAAGTTTGAAATGAGTTTAGAAAAAGTCAAGGGAATTCAAAAGAATTTTATGAAATGCGTAAGAATTATATGTCAGTTTAGAAGACTTCAAGCTGAATTTAAATAAATAATTTTAACTTTTTTTAAATCCATTGAATTGAGTAGAATTTAGTAAATTTAGAAGAACCGTTTCAAAGTTTTGAAAGCTCTTGAAAGTTCCTTAACATTTTTAAATATACCCTAAAATCTTTAAAATCCTTAGAAATCACTTCAAATTATTAAAATCTATTATAAATTTCCTAAGATAATCCAAATCCTATTAAATATTTGGAAATCCCTTGAAACATTTAAAAACTTTTGAAAATTCCTTGAAAATTGTTCTTAAAATTTTGTAAAGCTATTAAAAATTCCTCATAATTTTGAAAAAATACCCTAAAATCTCTCAAATATTTTCAGTTTATTGAGACCAATTTAAAATTCCTTGGAATATTTGCAAATAGCCTAAAATCTTGCAAATTTATTAAAATCCTAGATAATAAAAAATATATATATATAATAATTATATAATATAATAA
>JAABKJ010000872.1:0-32393 GCA_011634705.1 Andricus grossulariae
TGTAAATATTCCTTGAAATCCTAAAAATTACGTGGATATCGTACATAATCTCCTAAAAGACAATTCAAAGAATTGAGCTTCCTGGAAATCCGATGAAATCCTTTAAAGACTGTGGAAATCCCTTTAAATTGTTTGAGATTCCGTGAAATCTTTTGAAATCCTCAAAATCCCGTAAAATCACTCAAAATCTCTTAAAATCAGTTAAAATCAGTTAAAATCCTTGCAATTTCGTGAAATAATTTGAAATATTAAAAGATTCCTTGAAATCCCTGTAGAATTCATAGAAATCTTACAAAATCCTCTAGAATCCGTGGATATACTTTGGAATATTTTTAAATCTCTTAAAATCTTTTTAAATCCCGGGAAATCATATAAAACCCTTAAAATCTCTTAAAATCCATTAAAATCCATTAAAATCCCTTAAAATCTTTCCAAATTTTTGAAAATCTTTTGAAATCTGATAAAATCCCTTCCAATCCCTTTAAATCTTCGAAATAACATTAAAATCCCTTTTTTCAAATCCCATAAAATTGTTTAAGTGATGGGAATATTCCTTGAAATTCCAAAAATTACATGGATATCTTACGTAATCTCTTAACATTCCTTTAAAACAATTGAGCTCCGTGGAAATCCCTTGAAATCCTTTGAAAACTGTGGTAATCACTCAAAATTCATCATCTTTTCGACATCTTTTGAAATCCTTGAAATCTTCAAAATTCCATAAAATTCTTCAAAATTGGTTAAAATCCTTGTAATCCCGTAAAATATTTCAAAATATTATGAGATCCCTTAAAATTTGTAACATTTCTTTAGATTTCATTGAAATCTTAAGAAATCGTTTAAAATCCAACGATATACTTTGGCATGTTTTGAAATCTCTTAAAATCCTTTTAAATTCCATGAAATTATCAAAACCCCTTTAAAAATATCTTCAAATCCGTTAAAATCCCTTAAAACCCCTTAGAATCTTTACAAATCTTTTGAAATCCCGCTAAACCTTTTTAAATCTTATAAAATTCCTTCATATTCCTTTTAATCTTTGAATTACCATTAAAGTTCTTTGATATTCTTCAAAATTTCTGAAAATATTTCGATATATGTTGAAATCCTTTGAAATCCTGTGAATTCTTTTAAAAATTTAGTAGATTCCTTAAATTTTTTTGATAATGTTAATATTCCTTGAGATCTTATGAATTCCATTGATATCGTACAGAATCTCTCAAAATCCCTTCAAAAAAATTGAGCTCCCTGGAAATCCCTTGAAATACTCTAAAAACTGTGGAAATCCCTTAAAATTCTTTGAGATTTCGCGAAATTTTTTGAAATTCTTGAAAGCTTCAAAATCCCATAAAATCTCTGAAGTCGGTTAAAAACCTTTCAATTCCGTGAAATATTTCGAAATCCCTTGAAATTTTTGAAATCGCTTTAGAATTCATTGAAATCTTAAGAAATCCTCTAAAATCCATAGATATACTTTGGAATGTTTGAAAATCTTTTAAAAGCCGTTAAAATCTTTTCAAAACATCTAAAAAGTTGCAAATTTTTTGAAATCCCGTGAAACCTTTCGAAATCTTATAAAATTCCTTCAAATTCCTTTAAATATTCAATAAACTTCGGTATTTCCTAAAATCCTTCGAAATCCTTTAAAAACTGTGAAAATCCCTAAACAATGTTGAGATTTCGTGAAATATTTTTTAATATTTGAGATCACTTGAAATCTTTGAAATCCCTTTAAAATTCAGTGAAATCTTTCAAATCCATAAGAATTTTTCCGAATCTCTTGAAATCCCTTACAATATATTAAAATCTTTTAAGCACCATTAAAATTCCTGGAAATCCCTGATTACAATCCTGTATAATATTCATAAATCCTTTGTAATTTCGTTAAATCTTTTGAAATCCCTTAAAATCGTTTGAAATCCCGTGAAATCATTGAAACCCTGTTAAATCTCTCAAATCCGTTAAAATGTCTTAAAATTATTTGAAAATATTACGAGATCCCTTGAAATCCTTTTGAAATTGATTGAAATCTTTAAAATCCATATGAATCTTTCCGAATCTCTTGAAATGGCTTAATATATATTAAAATCTTTTGAAAACCATTGACATTCCTCGAATACTCTTGAAATCCTTTATAATATTCGTTATTTTTTTTTAAATCTTTGCACATCTTTTGAAATCTTATAAAATCTTATAAAAATCCCTTCAAGTTCCTTTAAATCTTCGAAATCCTATTAAAATCCGTTGAAATCCTTAAAAAGATGGAAAATAAACATTTTAAATTAAATTTCATTCAGAAAAAAGATCTTGTTCTTTCACTCCGCTGGGGTTCGAACACCAGGTCAACTGATTTCCGGTCAGGTGCTCTAACAATTGTTCAGAGTTGCGATTGTTGGTAACATTGTTAGAGCACCTGACCGGAAATCGGTTGACCTGGTGTTCGAATCCCAGCGGAGTGAAAGGAGAAGATCTTTTTTTCTGAATGAAATTTAATTAAAAATCTTATTTACCCTTACAATAGGGGTCTGAAATATTAAAAATCATCCTTACGTCATTAATGGACCATTTTAATTTCAATCAAATGGTTAGTTTTAATAATGAAAAATTTATTTCTCACCTAAGGACTTCAAACCTGAGTGGATCTGTTTTAATAAACGCGAAGGACAGAAATCTTCGCAGATTCCGAAAAATGTCTTGTTATATTATGCAAGATGATCGTTTACTACCACATTTAACAGTCTACGAGGCGATGACAATCTCAGCGAATCTTAAATTAGGAAAAGACATCAGCGCTGCTGCTAAAAAAGTTGTTGTAAGTTCCAAAAATAGTGTATATCTTTACTAGTTTTTAGGTTTTCAAAATATTTAAAAAATTGTATTAGTAAATCTAGTACATTCAGACAATTGTATTTAAAAGCAAAGTATATTTTTATACTGAAAAATAAAAATTAGTCGTACTACAAAAAAGGATTTCGTAGTCTATTAAGACGTTAATTAAATCGTTTAAATCTTTCCCTCCCTAAATTTCCCTTCCCTACTCCCTCTCATTTTGCCTAATTCCCCTCCCCTCACGTAATTCTCCTCCTCTTACTCACCCTAGTTCTCCTTCCTTTCCCTACTATCCCTCCTTCACTGCCTCACCCCTCACTTCCCCTATTTTTCCCTACTCCCACTCCCTTCACCGTCCTTCCCGCCATTTCCCCTAATTCCCCACCCTCTCCTTTTCTTAATTCCTCTCCCCTTAAATCCTCTACTTCTCACTTCCCATTCTTCCCTACTCCTTCCATGCCCTACCCCCCTCAATTCCTTCCCCGCACTTCCCCTACTTCCCCTCCCGGAAAAAGTACGACTGATAGACGGGCACCCGACCAAAGTGCCCGGGCAAAGAAACCCTAAAAAGGGAAACTTTATTATTAAATATTAATTATATTAGCACACAAAAAGTTAATTGAATTTATTTTCTGATTTAGGTTGAAGAAATCATCGAAACTTTGGGCCTAAGCGATGCAAGCAATACCCAAGCAATTTGTCTTAGTGGTGGCCAACGAAAAAGATTGTCCATCGCCCTGGAACTTGTCAATAATCCCCCCGTAATGTTCTTCGACGAGCCAACTTCCGGTCTCGATAGTTCTTCCTGTTTTCAGTGCCTCAGTCTCCTGAAATCGCTCAGCAGAGGAGGTGAGCAACTTTAAAATTAATCTTATCATAATTTATTATTTAATATCATAATAGTATATTATGCATCATGGCGGAGATTTTCGACGAGTGTAATTTTTTTAGTACGAGTCGTAGGCGAGCTAGCACGAACCGATGGAATATGAAACCATATGGAGAAATTTTAAAAACTTTATTTGTATTTGAATATGAATTTATCATATTTTTGATAATTAGAGAAATTTGAAAATTTAAAAATTTAAAGTCAATTTATAAATTACCAAACAGTTTAAAAATATGAATCAAATCTAAATTTGGACCCTAAGACATAGGAAAACTCTTTATCGTACATTTTTTAAACTAACATTTTTTTGAATTTTGGAAGTTCAAGAAAATTTTGGAACTTCAGGGAAATTTGTGTCAAACAAAAATTTCCGGAAATTTCCAATAATTTATGAAAAGATATAAGATTTTTATAAAAATGTATACCTACCAAATTGAAAATAGAAACAGCATTGACTTATTCATAGTGTTTTTACTAAAAAAAATAGATATCATTGATAATAAATAGGATGAAGAAATGAAGACACCATATTTTCGAATAATATTACATTAGAGATTGGGCGGCAGAGTGGTCCTATGTATTAAGGCATTGAATGATTTTTAGTCGTCTCACGTCGGGGGTTCGAATCCTCTTACATACCCATGGAATTTTTCCGTTTGAAAGAAAAAAATTCAGATTTTATATTCCTTCCATCTTGTACTAGAGGGAAAACATCCAATTTTTTTCCAGAATAGCCTAGAGCCGACGATTCCTAATCGATGTTGATATTTTTTTCTTTTTTATATTCTTAACTACATTCCAAAGAGAAATATGAGAGCCGATTGTATAAATAAATTTCAAAGTTGAAGCTTCTACAATTAAAAATTTTTTTCTTCAGTAAATCTACTTTGTATTCCACGGTAGACTGTTCGGGATAAAAAATATTGTAACCAAATAATATTGGTTAATTTTATAAACAAATTATATAAATAAATGTACAATTCGGTTAATAATTCACATGAATGCATTCTGCGTTCATTGAAACGATTTAATATTCATTTAATACTTATGTTTCATCAGAAAACTTTGTCCTTCCTTTTTTAATGTTATAAATAAATTGTATAAAAAAATGCACAATTTGGCCATTTATTTGCATAAATATATTCTGTTTGCACTAAAACGAGTTCAAATTGTCTTGACAGTGTTATGTTGTAAAAAAAATCGATCTCCGCAACACATATGTTATTGTTTTAAACAAATTTTATTAAATTTATTTAGAACATTAAGAAATATGTTGCAAAGGTCTATTTTATGGACAGAACATCTCGTTTAGGCCAATTTGAAATAGACCTGTTGAAAGCATAATGAATTTCTGTAAATAAATGACCGAATAGTGAATTTGTTTATATAATTTTGTTTAGAACCTTAACAAATATGTAGCAAGACAAAAATTTTCTGATGGAACTTCACTATTAAATCAATTTAAAGTCGTTCTAGTAAAAGCAGAATCGTATCGAATAGTGGATTTGTTTATAGAATTTGTTACCTAAATTGTCATAACTGTGAGGACAATTTTACATTTGTTATTATAATTTGTTCATAAAATTAACAAATATTAATTGGTTATAATATTTTTTATTTTGCACGATTAACGGTGGAATAAAAAGTAGATTTCCTGGAAAACCAATTTTTTGTGTCCTAGAACCACCAAGTTTGATATTTTTTTATACAATTTGTTTATAAAAAATTAATTAAGACATTTCATGAATTCAATTTGTGTATTAGACGCTACTACACTTATTTCAATTGATCCCGTCCTTATTTCGATTGTTTACGGATAGATAAAAAATAAAGTTGTAAAAATTGCTATTTTTCACATTATTTATTAACACAGAAGTGCAATAAAAATTTCAAAAATCGGTTCACATAATACTCTTTGAAATTTTTGTCAGAGTATTTAAAAAATTTGGTTAATAATTGTCGGCTCTAGACATTAGGACGGGTCTTCTTTTTTTTGTTAAATTCTAAAGTAATTAAAATTTGTAATATTTATAAGCAGATGATAAAATTCGGGAATTTTAGAAATAGAAGATCTCTATTATTAATAAATTTTAATTTAATTTAATTTTAATTTAATTTAATTTTAATTTAATTTTAGGAAGGACCATAATTTGTACTATTCATCAGCCCAGTGCGAGGCTTTTTGAGATGTTCGATCATCTCTACCTTTTAGCAGAAGGACAATGTATATATCAGGGAAATGTGGGTGGACTTGTCCCCTTTTTATCTTCAATGGGTCTCGATTGTCCGAGCTACCACAATCCTGCTGATTATGGTAAGAATCTATTTCTTATATTTTTTCCACTCCCAAATCAAAAATTATTTTGTTTGGCAATAACTAATTGATACAGTAATATGATACGGGTAATATGACACATTGGGTAATATGGCACATGAGGTAATATGGCACATGAGGTAATATGACACATGAGATAATACTAGTTTCTTTTAACTAGTTACTTTTTTGGTGAAGATAGTGGTAAAGAAGTCACTTTTGTAATTAAATAGTCCACAAGTCTTTTTTTTATCGTAATAAATTTTATTACTTTTGCAAATATTTTTTTATTTTCACTATTGAAATTGTGGCTTTTGAAAAATGATTGCTGTTAAAAATAAACAAAGAATACACAGGCACAGAACTATTTTCTGACCCAAAATTTAATAAAATTGACTAAAAGTGACTAAAGTGAATTTAAAATGTGACCAATGTTCTTTTGATTTGACGAAAATTCAAACAAATTCGATGAAATTGATCAGAATTCCAGGTGAATTTTAACGCATTCAGAAATTTTTTTTTTAAAACCAGCAAGATTTAAATAAAATTTGAGGAAATTTATAGGGATTAAAAGGAAATGAGAAAAATTCAAATAAATTCGTAAAAATTCAAGTGAATTGAAACAAAAATCAAGAAATACAAAGTATTCCACTGATTTCAGTAAAATTGGAATGAGTTCAGAATAATTTAAGGGAATTCAAAAGAATCAAAGAAAAAACCTTAGAAGAAGAATTCGTGGATTTAGATTCAATTCCAGTGAATTCAAAATAAATAAATAAATAAGCAATTGATGAAATTCATGAAGATTGAAGTAAATTGATAACAGTTCAAAAATATTTTTAAAATGCATTAAATTGATTAAATTTGGAATGGATTGAGAACAATTTTAAGGACATAAAAAAATGTGTAAAATGCCTGAGAATTCCAGATGAGTTAAAAAGATTTCAGAATTAATAAGAAAACTAAACAAAATCCATGGGATTGAGTAGAATTGAGTAAGCTTAGAAGAATTCAAGTGAATTCCCAAAAATTCAACGTTAATTACAAAAATTAAAAAGAATTCCAAAGATTTCAAAAGAATTTCAAGGAATTCAAGATAAATTATTAAGGATTCAGGATGAATTCAAATGAATTGAAACAAAACTTTTATTTAAAATATTTCATTGATTTCAGTAAAATTGAAGTAAATTTAGAGGAATAAGCATTTGATAAAATTTCTGAGAATTCAATTTGAGTTTAAATAACTTCAGGCTAAGTAAAAAAAAATTTTAACTTATTTTTTAAATTCATTCAATTGAGTAGAATTGAGTGAATTTATAAGAATTCAAGTAAATTTATAAGAATTCAACAAGAGTTGAAAAATCAAGAGAATTCCAAAGAATTCAATAAAATTATAAATAATTCAGGATAAATTAATGAGAATTCAAGGTTTATTTTAATAAATTCAAATCAGTTAAAATAAAATTTTTAAATCCATAAAATTTCACTGATTTCAATAAAATCAGAGTGAATTTTTGAAAAATTCAAGGGAATTCAAAAGAATTTGATGACTTTAACAAAATTTAAATCCCCAAAACCAACGAATTAATAATTAATAAAATTCGAGTGAATTTAAAGAAATTAAGAGGAAATCAGAAGAATTCGAATAAATTGATAAAAATTCAAGGGAATTGAAAATAATGAAAAAACGTTCAAAAAATTAATTGAATTTGGAATGATTCGAGAAAAAGTGAAGTGACTTAAAAAGAATTTTATAAAATGCGTAAGAATTCAAGGTGAGTGTAAAAGAGTTGAGGAGAAATTTAAAAAATTCGAGAAAATAAAAAAAAAAAATGAGAATTTGAAAGAATTTAAAAGAATTCCGGATAAAGCAAGAAGAATTCAGGGTCAATTTAAAATTAATTCGAATGAATTGAAAAAAATATAACATCCAAAATATTCCATTAATTTCAGTAAAATTGGAGTGAATTTAGAAGAATTCGAGGAAATTCAAAAGAATTTGATCAAATACCTAAGAATTCAAGGTAACTTTAAAAATCTTCAGGGTGAATTAAAAAAATTAAAAATCTAAAAAATATCCATTGAATTCAATAGATTTCAATGTAATTTCAAATAATTCAGTGTGAATTCAAAAGAATTCAAAATAATTGAAGAAAAAAATCAATAAAATTAAGAAATCCTTCTATTCTCTGTTTTAATGTATTAAAATATGTGACTAAAATTATCTTTTTATTTAAAAAACTTACTATAGTGACTTTATTTTTAAAAAGTAACTAAAAATGATTTGAGAAAAAAGTGACTAAAAGTGACAGATGCGACTCTGTGGCAACTCTAAATACAGATAGAAATTTTTTATTTTGAAAACTTACAGTTCAAAATTAAACAGTCTTGTCTTTCGATCTTTAAAATCATACAAATTTAAGAATTTTGATTTATTCATCTTTAAAATTGAAGAATCTCTAATTCCAAATCTTAAAAATTTTAATCCAAATTTAAGAATTTTGATCTATACATCTTTAAAATTGAAGAATCTCTAATTGCAAATCTTAAAAATTTTAATCCAAATTTAAGAATTTTGATTTATACATGTTTAAAATTGAAGAATTTCTAATTGCAAATTTTCAAATTTTGAATCCAAATTTAAGAATTTGGAGTTATACATCTTTAAAATTGAAGAATCTCTAATTGTAAATCTTAAAAATTCTAATCCAAATTTAAGAATTTTGATTCATACATTTTTAAAATTGAAGAATCTCTAATTGCAAATCTTAAAAATTTTAATCCAAATTTAAGAATTTTGATTTATACATCTTTAAAATTGAAGAATCTCTAATTGAAAATTTTCAAAATTTGCATCCAAATTCAAGAATTTTGATTTATAGATCTTTAAAATTGAAGAAACTCTAATTGCAAATTTTCAAAATTTGAATCCAAATTTAAGAATTTGGATTTATACATTTTTAGGATTTAAGAATCTCTAATCGCAAATCGTAAAAATTGAAGATTTTTTTATTGTAAATCTTTAAAATTTAACTACATATTCTAAAAAATATTCAAAATTACTTAACTAATAGTTCTTAAAAATGGAATAATTTTCAATACAATATTTTCAAAATTCAAGAATTTTTAATGGTAACTCTTAAAAATTGTATTGCACCTCTTCAAGAGTATAGAACTATGATTTTTAAACATTTAAAATTAAAGAGTTTTCAATTACGAAAATTTACAATGTAAAATTCTGTAATCCTCATGATTTACATTTAAGATTTTTTTTATTTGGAAGATTTAGAATGGAAGATTTTTGAATTGTTAATCTACAAAATAGAACTAGAAAAAAAACTTTCGAAATTATATCTTTTTCAATTGTACACTTAATTATAATTATTTCCATTTAACCAAAAATAACTGAAGAGTGAAGAAAATAATTCTAATTTAAAGAAAAGTTTTTATTGGAACCAAAAATTATTTCTTTGTCCAAATTAAATTATTAATTTATTTATTTGCTTCTAATTCCTGTGGGGTTACAATTTTATATTCAAATAAAAGTAATCTGTATAGAAATTACTGAAAGCCGTTTAAAATTAAAATTATGTTTAGTAAATAGTGCAAAACCAAAATTACAAAAAAATGTTGAATCAATTTAGGAAAATAAATAAATAAATAAAATGACAAAAAAGACTCTGATCGATAAATTTGTAATGGGTTAATTTGTTAAAAATATTACGAAACAGTATAAATTTTAACTCCCCCCCCCCCCAACGCTAAAAAAAAGTTGTCACGTAATTTATGGGATGCCCCTGAGGAGAACCCTTATTTATCCTCTAATTAAAAATTTTGTAATTAAATTTCAGTTATGGAAGTGGCGTGTGGGGAACACGGTGAATGTATGCACAAATTAGTGATGGCTGTGAACAACGGCAAATGCAATAATTATCAGCATTATCAAGCAACTTTTGCGGCAGCTCAGGCACTTTCGAATGATATTGCAAAGCAGTCGCCACCGCAGGATCAAACTAAATCGGATGATGCACCCTTAATTCCAAATGGGGTTGCAAAAGGACCAGTTGGAACAGCTGTGATTAATATGCCAGTTTCCTGTACAACTTCACTTTTGGACAGTGCAGAAAGTATAGAACAACAAGTTGGATTTCCGACCAGTGGTTGGGTCCAATTTTGGATTCTTCTCAAGAGAACCTTTTTGTCACAAATACGGGACATGGTAATTAAAGTCTTCAATTTTTAGAGGTCACTGATAATAAAAATAAATTGGGGTTTTTGTATATTTTAAAATAAATTTTTTTTACTGAAAATTCTTTAATTTTTGCTGAAAATTAGTTCTTTAAACTGAAAATTTAAGGATTCCATTTTTGGTAGACAACTTATCTTTTTTATGAAAAATTGAACTATTTCGTTGAAAATTCTTTTTTCTTGATTGAAAATTAATTTGATAACTCGAAAACTTAACAATTTTGTTAACAATTCATTTTTTTGGGTAGAAAATTAATCTTGTTCTTTGAAAATTCATCTATTTGATTGAGGATTCAACTATTTTGTTACAAATTCGTCTTTTTTCGTTGAATTCAAATAGTTAATAATTCATTTTTTTAAATTATTTTTTACTGCAAATTTAACTGTTCCATTTTTGGTTGAAAAACTTATTTTTTTAGTTGAAAATTCAACTTTGTGTTTGAAAATTCATGTATTTTGTTGTAAATTCGTCTTCTGATGGAAAATTAATTAATTTTTGTGAAGATTCCGCTATTTTCTTAAAGTCGTCTTTGTTGGTCGAAAATTCAACTGTTTTATTGAAAATTCGTCCGTTTGGATTGAAAATTCATCTTTTATTATAGAAAAGTCATATTTCTTGGTTAAAAATTCATTTCTCATGCCTGAAAATAAACATTATTGTCGTCAATTTAACTGTCTTCTAAAAAATTAATTTTTTTGGCTTGAAAATTCAACTAATTGGTTGAAAAAACACGTTTTTAAATGTTTTTGTTTGTAATTTTTTTGTAGTTTTTTTGTTAGTGTCATAAACATGTTATTGTTTGTGTCTGAGATTTGCGTCAATGTGGAGATTTCTCAATAACGCTGACATCTTAGTGATTAAAAAGCACAAACGAGAAAGAATCAACTTTTTCGAATGCTTTAAGAATAATAATATGTTAAGAGGTCTTTAATTTTAATCAGTTTTTTATTAATTTTTTTATTTTTCAGACACTGACGAGGGTACGGCTTGTCTCACACGTTATAGTTGGTCTTCTGATCGGTGCTATTTATTACCAAATTGGAAACGAGGCTTCGGTGGTTACCAGTAACGCTGGTTGCGTGTTCTTCACCGTCATGTTTATCATGTTCACCGCAATGATGCCTACGATTCTGACGTGTGAGTTTTCATAATAAATATTTTTTTCGAGTTTCACCTTTATTGATCCCTGAAGATGAAGACATGTCAAGAATTATTTTATTTTTTAAAGTACAGTTATCTCTGCTTTGTTTCATAAATGGGACAGAGCCCTGCTGAAAGTAGAAGGATTGAAAAATATAGAAATTAGGGGATAGGAAAAGATAAAACTATTCTATCTCTTTCATTGTGACACTTTGCATCCTTAAAACGCTATCTTCTCCTATCCCTAATCTCAATATTTTTTTTTCTCTTTCTCTAACATTCATGACCGAGGACTTAGGTTTTTCTCTTTTTCTATCTGGTGCGATTGATTACTCTTATCATTTTATATCCTTCAAAGTTCGGGAATCCATTGAAATTTAGAGAATTTTTTTTTATAATTATTTGACGCTGATCACCTATCAGAAAGACAACATGATTTCCAATGGTTATATACCTACACACTTCAAATTTATTGCCATAACTTAGTTGAAAACTGTGTCGAATTTGGCAAAACGGTTTGCTGGGCCTCTACTTGTAGGCCCGAAGACTGATTTCACTTGTTGATTACTTTTACCGTTAGCCACCCAGCGACAAAACCTTCAGGTTGGTGTAGATAGATGAAGGATAGGATGAGATAGGGAAGAGAAGATTGAAAAGATAGACGTAAATTTAGATTGAAAAAGAGATAGAAAAATATAGACGTTAATAGATGTAGGATATGATGAGATAGAGAAGAGGAGATTAAAAAAGATAGACGGGAAATTAAATTGACAAAGAGGTAGCAAAAGATAGACGTTAATAGATGTAGTATAGGATGAGATAGGGAAGAGGAGATTGAAAAAAATAGACGGGAATTTATAATAACAGAGATAGAAAAAGATTGACATAAATAGATAAAGGATAGGATGAGATGGAGAAGAGGGGATTAAAAAGCTGGCTCGAATTTAGATTGACAAAAAGACATAAAAAGATAGATGTTGATAGATGTAGGATACGATGAAATAGAAAAGAGATTAAAAAAGATAGACGGGAATTTATATTGACAGAGAGATAGAAAAATATTGACGTGTATTGATAAAGGATATGATAAGGTAGAAAAGAGGGTATGGAAAAAGATAGACATGAATTTAGATTGAAAAATAGATTTAAAAAAGGTAGACGTAAATAGATATATGATGTGATGAGATAGGGAAAAGCAGATTGAAAAAGATAAACGGGAATTAAGATTGACAAAGAAATAGAAAAAGATTGACGTGGATAGATAAATAATAGAATAAGATAGAAAAGAGGAAATTAGAAAGGATATACGGAAGTTTGGATTGACAGGGAGATAGTAAAAGATTGACGTGGATAAATGAAGGATGGTTTGAAATAGAGAAGAGAGGATTGAAAAAGGTAGTCGTGAATTTAATTTCACAAAGAGATAGAAAAAGATAAACGTGGCTAGATAAAGGATAGTATAAGATCGAAAAAATGGGATTGAAAAGGATAGACGGAAACTTAGATTGAGCAAGAGATAGTTAAAGATTGACGTGGATGGATGAAGGATAGGATGAGATAGAGAAAAGGGAGTTGAAGAAGATAGACGGAAATTTAGATGGACAGAGATAATAATTAAAAATTGACGTGGATAGATAAATGATAGGATAAGATAGAGGAAAGGGTATTGAGAAAGATAGTCGTGAATTTATATTGAAAAATAGATTTTAAAAAAGGTAGAAGTTGATAGATGTATGGTACAAGGAGATAGGGAAGGGGAGATTAAAAAAGATAGACGGGAATTTACATTGATAGAGAGATAGGAAAATATTAACGTGGATAGATAATTGATAGGATAAAATAGAAAAGAGGGTATTGAAAAAGATAGTCGTGAATTTAGATTGAAAAATAGATTTAAAAAGGGGTAGACGTTGATAGATGTATGATATAAGGAGATAGGAAAGAGGAGATTGAAAAATATAGACGAGAATTTAGATTGACAGAGAGATAGTAGCAGATTGACGTGGATGGATGAAGGATAGGATGAGATAGGGAAGAGGGCATTGCAACAGATAGACGTGAATTTAGAATAACAAATTGAAAAGGATAGGCAGGAATTAAGATTGACATAGAGGTAGAAAAATATTGACGTGCATAGATAAAGGATAGTATAAGATCGAAAAGAGGAGATTAAGAAAAATAGACGGAAATTTAGTAAAATTTACTGGATAGATAAATGATAGAATGAGATAGAGAAGAGGGTATTGGAAGAGATAGTCGTGAATTTAGATTGAAAAATAGATTTAAAAAAGGTAGTCGTAGATAGATATATGATATGAGACAGAGACGAGGAGATTAAAAAAGATAGACGGCAATTAAGATTGACAGAGAGATAGAAAAGGATTGACGTACATAGATAAATTATAGGATAAGATGGAAAAAATTTGAATTGAAAAATATATATGGAAGTTTGGATTGATAGAGAGATAGTAAAAGATTGACGCGGATAGATGAAGGGTAGGATGAAATAGAGAAGAGAGGATTGAAAAAGGTATTCGTGAGTTTAGTTTGACAAAGAGATAGAGAAGGATAAACATGGATAGATAAAGGAGAGTATAAGATCGAAAAAAGGGGATTGACAAGGATAGAGGGAAATTTAGATTGAGAGATAGTTAAAGATTGACGTGGATGGATGAAGAATAGGATAAGATAGAGAAAAGGGCTTTGAAAAAGATAGCCGAAAATTTAGATGGATAGAGAGATAGTTAAAGATTGAGGTGGATGGATGAAGAATAGGATGAGATAGAGAAGAGGGGATTGAAAAAGATAGACGTGAGTTTATTTTGAAAAATAGGTTTAAACAAAGCTATACGTTGATAGATGTATGATACGATGAGATAGGGAATAGAAGATTAAAAGAGATAGACTAGAATTTAGATTGACAGAGAGATAGAAAAATATTGACGTGGATAGATAAATGATAGGATGAGATAGAGAAGAGGGTATGGAAAAAGATAGACGTGAATTTAGATTAACAAATTGAAAAAGATAGACGGGAATTAAGAATAGTGGATGGATGAAGAATCGGATGAGATAGAGAAGAGGGGATTGAAAAAAATAGACGTGAATTTAGATTTAAAAATAGATTTAAAAAAAGATAGACATTGGTAGATGTAGTATAGGATGAGATAAGGATGAGGAGATTAAAAAAGATAGACGGAAATTTAGATTGACAGAGAAATAGTTAAAGATTGACGTGAATAGATGAAGGATAGGATAAAATCGAAAAGAGGAGATTGAAAAAGATAGACGTGAATTTAGATTAACAAATTGAAAAAGATAGACGGGAATAAAGAATGACAGAGAGATAGAAAAAGATTGAAATGGGCAGATAAAACATAGGATAAGATCGAAAAGGTGGAATTGAAAAAGATAGACGGAAATTTAGATTAACAAATTGAAAAAGATAGACGGGAATTAAGAATGACAGTGAGGTGGAAAAAGATTGAAGTGGATAAAGGATAGGATAAGATCGAAAACAGAGGATTGAAAAAGATAGATTGGAATTAAGAATGACAGAGAGATAAAAAAAGATTAAAGAGGATATATAAAGGATAGGATAGGATCGAAAGAAGGGAATTAAAAAAGATAGACGGAAATTTAGATTGTCAGAGAGATAGTAAAAGATTGACGTGGATGGATGAAGAATCGGATGAGATAGAGAAGAGGGGATTGAACAAGATAGACGTGAATTTAGATTTAAAAATAGATTCAAATAAATATAGAGGTTGATAGATGTAGTATAGGATGAGATAAGGATGAGGAGATTGAAAAAGATAGACGGAAATTTAGATTGACAGAGAAATAGTTAAAGATTGACGTGAATAGATAAATGATAGGATAAGATCGAAAAGAGGGGATTGAAAAGGGTAGACGGAAATTTGGATTAACAAATTGAAAAAGATAGACGGGAATTAAGAATGACAGAGAGATAGAAAAATATTGAAGTGGATAAAGGATAGGATAAGATCGAAAAGAGGGGATTGAAAAAGATATATTGGAATTAATAATGACAGAGAGATAGAAACAGATTAAAGATGATATATAAAGGATAGGATAGAATCTAAAACAATAAATTGAAAAAGATAGACGGAAATTTAGATTGTCAGAGAGATACTAAAAGATTGACGTGGATGGATGAAGAATCGGATGAGATAGAGAAGAGGGGAATGGAAAAGATAGACTAGAATTTAGATTGACAGAGAGATAGAAAAATATTGACGTGGAGAGATAAATTATAGGATGAGATAGAGAAGAGGGTATGGAAAAAGATAGACGTGAATTTAGATTAACAAATTGAAAAAGATAGGCGGGAATTAAGAATGACAGAGAGATAGAAAAGGATTGAAGTGAATAAAGGATAGGATAAGATCGAAAAGAGGGGATTGAAAAAGGTATATTATTGGAATTAAGAATGGCATAGAGATAGAAAAAGGTTTAAGGGAATAGATAAAGAATAGGATAAGATGTAAAAGAATGGAATTGAAAAAGATAGACGTGAATTTAGATTAATAAATTGAAAAAGAAAGACGGGAATTAAGAATGACAAAGAGATAGAAAAGGATTGAAGAGGATAGATAAAGGATAGGATAGGATCGAAAAAAGGGAATTGAAAAAGATAAACGGAAATTTAGATTGGCAGAGAGATAGTAAAAGATTGACGTGGATGGATGAAGGATAGGATGAGATAGAAAAGACGGTATTGAAAAAGATAGACGTGAATTTAGATTAACAAATTGAAAAAGGTAGACGGGAATTAAGATTGACAGAGATAGAAAAAGATTGACGTGTATAGATAAACTATGAGATGAAATAGAAAAGACGGTATTGAAAAAGATAGACGTGAATTTAGATTGACAAAGAGATAGAATGAGATGCATTTCCTCTATTTCTTTCTAGAATGAAGATTCAAAATTATTTTAAAAGATAGGATTTTTATCGTTTTACTTCCAGCAGGGCAGGGGGAACCACTGTTCAGTAGATAATGAATCTGCAGTTGATAATCATTAATTTAAACTACTAACTTTTATAAAATAATTAATGACATTTAATTATTTTATTTTACGTTTAGTTACCTCTTAAGGAATTTTCAAGGAATAATGTCCACAAAATAACTTGTACTATTGACCCCTCCCCATTTCCTTGTATTTTACGCGGAAAATGTGCCCAAAAATACAAAATATCAGTTTTATGTCACATTCATGCTAAAAACGGTATTTTTGGGAATTTTTTCAACCTGAATTATTTTTATTCGATGAACCACAAGTTCACAAGTATTTTTGAACTAATTTTGAATTGTTTAAACAATTATTATTTGTTTTAACCTTTTTTTCCCCCCTGTGACACGTGAAAAGTTATTATTTTTCAGAATAAATGATACAGTTGATAAATGTGAAGAGTGATATTTCTTGTTTAACATATTTGGTAATTATTTAAATAATTTTTATTTGTTTTAACCATTTTCTACGCTGTGAATCGTAAAAATGTATTATTATTTAGAATTATTGACACAATTAAAGACATTTGAGGGAAATAGATACAATTCAACGATGTTTGGCAATTATTTAAACAATTTGTTCCCTATAAATCTTGAGAAGTTACTACATTTTGTAATTATTTAACAATTTGCATTTGTTTAAGAAATTTTTTCTTTCTATAAATCTTGAAAAGTTGCTTCTTTCTTAAAATGATCGCAGTTAATGAATGATAAGAGTGATATTTTTTGTGGAAGACAGTTTGTAATTATTTAAACAATTAATAATCATTCACCTGCGCCTTTTCACATAGGAAAGGTGAAAAACATTCAGTATTTTCTTATCTTAGAACGTACGCTATGGATAGTTATTATTTCAGATCAATTTCGTTGAGATAAGAAAATACTGATTAATAAGCGACATAGTATAAGAAATTAAAAAAAAACTAGAATTTTCTCCATCTTTCCTATGAAAGAAGCAAGTGATTTCAATTGTTTAAATAATTTCCAACTGTTTTTCTCAAAAAATACCACTCTTAACATTCAATAACTGCGTCATTAATTCCAGAAAATAATAACTTTTCACGATTTGCAGAAGAAAACATTCTTTTAACACATGAAAATTGTTTAAATAATTGCCACTTATCCTAAACAAACAAATATTACTCTTAACATTTGTTAATTGTGTCATTAATTCCAGAAAATACTTACTATTAACGATGTGCTGGAAAAAAATGGTAAAAATAGAAATTGTTTAAACAATTACAAAAAAACATTAAATGAAAAATATAATTTATTACATTCATCAACTATATAATTTATCTCGAAAAATAGATACTTTTCACGATTTACTGGAAAAATATATTGTTTAAACAGTAGAAAATTAGTTAAAAAATACTTGGAAACTTGTCACTTATCGATTAAAAATAATTAATGTTAAGGATATTTAAAAAGTACCGTCTTTAGCATGAATTTTACTTAAAATTGCTATTTTTCATTTTTGGGGCATTTTCCGGGCACAATACAAGGGGTTTGGGAGGGTCAAATCAAGAATCGACTAAACTTTAATTTACAAAAATGTAATAACAAGTACTTCTTTTTTTGAATTTTTCGAAACCCAAGTCGAATTTTTGGACCACCCTAGTCCCTGAGTGTGCCAAAAAGCACTTTTTTGGACCAAAATCGCTAATGTTTTTTTTTCTGTAATATTTTTCGAATTAAGAATAACTGTTAATTATTTAAACAATTCCTATACACAAATACAAATTTTGATCTTTCTTTCAAGAAAAATCTAATTTTTTTTAAATAGTCAACTAAAAATTTCTTACCAATGACTTTTTGTTGTCATATTTTTTTCAATTGACAGCAAATGTTGATTATTTAAACAATTCTTATAAACAAATACCTATTTTTTCCATGCATAGGATCAATTTTTTCACGAAATCGACTAAGAATATTTTTTGTACTTTTAGTATTAGATATTAATCTTTAATATTTGTTTACAGTTCCAGTAGAAATGGCTGTGTTTGTAAGAGAACATTTAAACTACTGGTATTCGCTAAAGGCTTTCTACTTAGCGAGAACTTTGGCTGATATACCATTTCAAGTAAGAATAATTACTTTAATTTATTTCTAGATAATTATCCTCTTTTTTAAATTAATGCCAAGGGAATAGCCTTTAAATATTTTTTTAACTACGAAATTGTTGGAAATTAAAAGAAAAATCTAACGATTAGACCTGGACAACACACTGTTAAATATCTCCATTCAAATTTAAGAAATAGGAAAGAAAAAGAAGGCAACCTCTTTCCCCTTTTTTATTTATTTTTTTTTAATTTTGAATAAAGACAATTAAGGTGCTTCAAATAAGTCGATTTTTAGAATAATACAAAATACGGCTTTAAGGATGCATCTCTTAATGTCATATTTTTACCACATAATCTAGAGACTTATACATGAGCATGACCAGAGCCCTTTTTTCGAAAAATGGTCTTGTTTTTTTTTTTAATTGAAAATATGTCATGTCCCTGTTGGAACGGGGAGCGCCTATTTTCAGTTCACCGTGGATACACTCCAGGTGGCGCAGAAAATTAAGCATATTTTCAAAAAAAAGAAAAAAAAAAAAAACAGGAACAGGAACATTTTTAGAAAAAAGACTCTGGTCGCGCACATGTATAAGCTTTTAGATTATGTGGTAAAAATATTACATAAAACAATTCATCCTTGTAGTCGTGCTTTGTATTATTCTAAAAACCGACTCATTTGAAGCACCTTAAGAGTATTTTGTCCAAATTTGATTGTTAGATTTTTTTAATTGAAAAGAATTTCGTAGTTAAATTTGAATGTTGGACGTTAAAGTGGAATTCAAATTCATTCTAAATTTTAATATTTTTTACAGATAATGTATTCAGTAGCGTATGTGATGATAGTCTATTTCATGACAGCACAACCTTTGGAGTTGGAAAGGTTCCTCATGTATCTCAATATTTGTGTTTTGACTTCGCTCGTGGCACAATCAATTGGATTACTTATCGGGGCAGCAATGACTGTAGAGGTATACTAATCATAAAAATTAAACCTTCACCTAATTCTTAAATCTTTATCTGAAACTTCAAATGAATGAATTCCAAATTGAACGATTTAATGGAAATTGAAATATAAACATTCAGTTTTGTACAAATTCAGGGTGGCCGCAGATTAGGTAAAGCCTGGAAATTAGATAAAAGTCAGGGAATTTTGTGGTCAGGGAAAGTCAGGGAAAATTCTTTGAAAATATTTTAGTGTATTTTAAAATATCACACAATAATTTTGACAGATTTTAATAATTTAAGGGGATTTTTAAGGATTTTTAAGATGTAACGATATTTTAAAGATTTTAGTGTGTTTTTAAAAATTCCAAGGAATTTTCCAGTGATTTATAAAATTTCAAGTAATTTCCAAGGATCTGAATGATTCTAAAAAATTTTCTAATTTTCTTGGAGTTTTGAAGAATTTCCTAAAAATTCGAAAGGCATGGAACAATTTTATACGACCTATAGGATTTTATAATATTTTCAAACATTCCAAGGGGTTTCATAAGATTTCCGAGGATTTCAATGTTTTTCAGGGATCTTAAGAGCTCTCAAGGCATTTTAATAAATCTAAGATTTCAGAAAATATCCGGTTTGATGCAATTATACGGGATTTTATAATATTTTAATGGATTTTAAAGAATTTATTCACAAGGATTCGGGGATTTCGTAGGATTTCAAATATTCAAAAATATTTTAAGGTATTTCGAATAATCTTAAATTTGTTCAAAGATTTTAGGATATTTTAAAAGATTCAAAGGAATTTGTCATTAATTTTAATCATTTGAAGGATTTCAAAGAACTTTGCAGATTTGAGGGTATTTTTAAAAATTTTAAGGAATTTTCAAGAACTTTAAAAAGTTTCAAGGAATTTAGCAGGAATTTTAATGTTTTATGTTTTTTTTTTAATTCCAAGGAATTTTCGAGAGCTTTGAATAGTTTCAAGGAATTTCAAAAGATTTCAAGGGTTTTGAAAGATTTCCAAGGATTGGAAATATTTTATGGTATTTTAAAAGAATCCCATGCATTTTCAAGTGATTTATAAATTTTTAATGAATTTTCAAGGATTTGAATGATTCTAAATTTTGTTCTGAAGTTTCATGGAGTTTGAACGAAATTTCGAAAGACATGGAACAATTTCATAGGACCTATAAGATTTTATAATATTTTTGAAGAGTCCAAGGGATGTTATCAGATTTCCGAGTATTTCAATTATTTTAATGGATTTTAAAAGCTCTCAAGGTATTTCAATAAATTTTCCAAGATTTTTTGTAATTTTCGCGGGATTTTATTATATTTTAATGGATTTCTATGAATTTATTGAAACTCTTTCAAAATTTTTACACATTTTAGAGTATTTTCAAAAATTTTAAGGAATTTCCAAAAGTTTCAAAAATTTCAAGGGATTTTCAATTGATTACAGTTATTTAATGGAATTTAAAATATATTTTTTAAAATTATATTTCCAAAGAGTTCATGGGATTTCAAACATTTCAAGATATTTCAACAGATTTTAAAGGATTTGAAATATTTTAGAGTATTTCAACATATTACAAGAAATGTTACATAGATTTCAATAATTTGAAGAGTTTTTAATAAATGTGAAAATTTTTATGTTATTTTTGAAAATACTACGGAATTTTCCAAATATTTGAAAAGTCTCAACGGATTTAAAAATATTTCATGTGATTTCAAATATTTGAGAAGATTCCAAGGAATTTTCATTTGCCTTCAGTGATTAAATGGAATTTTAAAAGATTTAAAATATTTTAGGGAATTTTTAATTGATTTCAATAATTTCAAAGGATTTGAAACGTTTAAAATATTTTAGAATGTCATAAAAGATACGGATGTAATTTTAATAGATTTATAAATTTCCAAGGATTTTGAAGATTTTAAGATATGGAACGATTTTGAAGGACCTATAAGGTT
Organism: Andricus grossulariae; assembly: GCA_011634705.1. Taxonomy (NCBI): domain Eukaryota; kingdom Metazoa; phylum Arthropoda; class Insecta; order Hymenoptera; family Cynipidae; genus Andricus; species Andricus grossulariae. Next base: position 21,436 of record JAABKJ010000872.1, read on the forward strand.
TTAAAATATTGTAAAGATTCCAAGGGATTTTATAAGATTTCCGAGGATTTCAATGACTTAAAGGGATTTTAAAAGCTCTCATGGTATTTCAATCAATTTTCCAGGATTTCAGGAAACTTTATCATGTATCATAGAATTTCACATGATTTTATAATATTTTAATTTATTTCTAATCATTTATTTACGAGAAGTGAAGGATTCCGTAGGTTTCCGAAGATTTAAAAAGATTTTCAAATATTTTTGCAATTAGTTTTAATGCATTAATTTGGAATTCACTCTGAATTCTTATTTATTCATCCTGTTTTTTTTTATCTCTCGATTTTTTTTAGTTTATTTCAATTCTTTTAAGTTCACTGCATTCTACTCAGTTCGATGGATTTTATTTTTTTAAATGTTTCTTTAATTTATCCTGAAGCCTTTTAAACTTGATTTTTTTTTTCAATTCACCTTGACTTTTTATGAATATTATCGAATATTTTTCATTTCCCTGAAATTCCTATACATTCACTTCAATTCTACTGAAATCATTGGCATGTTTTTAATTTGCTCAAATTTATTTGAATTCTTTTGAATTAAAAATAGATTTTTTTGAAGCCTTAGAAAGTTATTCTGAATTTGTTAAAATTTACCTGGAATTTTTATAAGTTTCATCCAATTCTTTTGAATTCTTTTAAATTCTTTTAAATTCAAGAGAACGTTAATAACATCGCTAATACACATTAGTCACTTTTAATCACTTTTTGGGTTAGAAATTAGTCAGTTTTTCAGTTTAAGGTAGTTATCGCGCCAAAAATTAATTATCTAGAAAAAAGTTTTCTATAATTTTAAGAATTGAGATGATATTATCAGTCGTGTATTATGAAAGAAAAATTATTAATTTTTATGAGAAAAGTTTAAAGCTTATGAAAAAGTAATTAGTTTAACCATAGTTTTTCTGATTGAATGTTTTCTTATTGTACCCAATTTTTAAAATGGTTGAATTTTAATAAATCATGGCTCATTTTTCGGTAAAAAAGTCCATGACTTTAAAAATCAAAATAATATTAATTTTACATAAAGAACATTTTTAATTACAAAATTTTCTAACTGACAAAAAAAATTATTTTAACTGTGGTTTTTGGTTATTTGATTTTTTCTTACTATTGCTTCTTACCAATTTTTCAAAAATTGTTCAATTTTAATAAATGATGGATTATTTCTTCGGGGAAACATTCTCTACAACTCTACTGTTTCCAATTTTAAAATTAAATTTTTCCATGACTGAAATGTTTAAGACAATTTTTTTACAGAAACTATTTTTTAAACAAATAACTATGTACATTTGATAAATATTCACTTATTTTCAAAATTTCAAACAGTAGAATTGTAGATAATTTTGCCCCGAAGAAATAAGTTGAGATTTATTAAAATTCAAGCATTTTTTAATAATTGGTAAGAAGCAACATTAAGAAAAAAGTTAATTACAAAAACTATTGTTAAAATAATTATTTTTCGTAAGTTCTGAACATTTTGTAGAAAAAGTGATGTTTGTTTTTCATAAGACATGACTGATAATATCATTTCAAATCTTAAAATCAAATAAAACTTCTTTTGTCCAGCACCCGATTTTTGGCAAGACACCTACATTAAATAGATATTTTTTTTCAACTAAATTAGGCTGTGACAGTTCTGATAATATTAAATTATATATTTATAAATTTCAATTTCAAATTGTTTCATTCCATTGATAAAAGATTCTATATTAAAAATGGGCCTAAAAAAAGGGTTTCGTAGCCAATTAAGATGTTAATTAAGTCGTTCAAATCTCTCCTATCCCCCTATCACGCCCCCCTCGCTCCTCTCTTCTTTCCGATCCGATCATATCCGATCATATATGATCATTTCCTCCACTCCCTCTCACTCGCCGCTTAATCCCCTCCCAACAACCCCCCTCCATGTACTTTACCCTTTCCCCACTTCAGTCCCTTCCACGCCAATTATTATCACTTTCCTGACTTCCACTCCCCGAATACCCTCCCATTATTTCCCCACCCACCCCATCCCTATTCCTGCACCCTTACTGTCACTTCACTTCTTCCCCTCTCCACCACTAGTTCCCGCCCCTACTTTCCCTATCCTCACATCCTCACCCCTCAGTTCCTCCTTTTCTCCTCCAACTTCACATACTGCCCCTACTTCCCACTCTAATTCTCCGACTTCCCACCCTACTTTTCCAACTTTCCACCCTACTTCTCCCACTTGCCACCCTACTTCTCCTACTTACCACCCTACATCTCCTACTTCCTACCCAACTTCTCCTACTTTCCATCCTACTCCTTCTACGTCCCACCCAACTTCTCCTACTTTTCATCCTACTTCTTCTACGTTCCACCCTACTTCTCCTACGTCCCACCCTACTTCTCCTACTTCCCACCCAACTTCTCCTACTTTCCATCCTACTTCTTCTACGTCCCACCCAACTTCTCCTACTTTCCATCCTACTTCTCCTACGTCCCACCCTACTTTTCCTACTTTTCCTACATCCCACCCTACTTTTCCCACTTTCCACCCTACTTCTTCTACGTCCCACCCTACTTCTCCTACGTCCCACCCTACTTCTCCTACTTTCCACCCTACTTCTCCTACTTTCCACCCTGCTTCTTCTACTTCCCACCCTACTTCTCCTAAGTCCCACCCTATTTCTCCTACTTACCACACTACAGCTCCTACTTTACACCCAACTTCTCCTACTTTCCATCCTACTTCTTCTAAGTCCCACCCAACTTCTCCTACTTTCCATCCTACTTCTTCTACGCCCCACCCTACATCTCCTACTTCCCACCCTACTTCTCCTACTTTCCACCCTACTTCTCCTACTTTCCATCCTGCTTCTTCTACGTCCCATCCAACTTCTCCTACTTCTCCTACATCCCACCCTACTTTTCCTACTTTCCACCCTACTTCTCCTACTTTCCATTCTACTTCTTCTACGGCCCACCCTACTTCTCCTACGTCCCACCCTACTTCTCCTACGTCCCACCCTACTTCTCCTACTCACCACCCTAAATCTCCTACTTCCCACCCAACTTCCCCTACTTTCCACCCTACTTCTCCTACTTCCCACCCCTCTCCGCCTACTTCCCCTCCCTACGTCCCGTACTTCTCTTTTCTCACTTCCCTTAGTTCCCATTCTCTAACTTCCACCACTTACCCTCACCTCCCCCTCACTTCCCCCACTTCTCCTTCCCTACATCCCCACCCCATAAAATTCCAATGGTAAAATTTGTAATTTATTTAATTCTTCATCCCTGAAATGAATCTCTATTTTTTCTTCCAGACTGGAGTATTCATCGGTCCAGTAACATCGGTGCCAATCGTTCTTTTCTCCGGTTTCTTCGTGAAATTCAAAGCAATTCCCACCTATCTAAAGTTCCTTTCATACCTCTCATACGTCAGATATGGCTTTGAAGGAGCAATGATCTCAGTCTATGGATATAATCGAGCAAAATTAAAATGCTCAGAGCCCTATTGTCACTTCAAAAGTCCTCAGAAATTTCTTGAGGAAATGTCGATGGTTGACGCCGTCTACTGGATTGACGTCGTCGCCCTCGTCAGTTTTCTGATAGGCCTCAGAATCGTCGCCTACTTTGTGCTAAGGCTCAAGCTTCGATCTCTACGTTAACTTACAATTATAAGAAAGATTATAATTAAAATTCTAATCTAAATATCGAGCTACTCAATCCAATTTCAATCATCAGAAGAGATCCATCGCATCAAGCAATGGAACCAAAGATCGACTGAGCTTCTTCAAGAAGAATCTAAGACTTTCGGACCAGGTGAAATAATCGACTTTCCGATAATAAATTTAAACAAAACATAGAATTGTATCAAACCGACTCGAAAATAATTTAATGATACGAAGGGGAAATGAATCCCGAAGTAGTTTCGCGAATTTGAATCTTTCTTTTGACTCAAACTCGAGGTTGATTAGTTGCCTTGAGTTTGCACCTGCTTTTTCGAAAATCGAAGCAGTGTTCGTTCCAGCTTTGGACTTTGTAAATTTTTATAAAAGTGATTGCGAACCCACGAAGGGTTCCAACTCGGCGAATGTTTAGTATAATTTTGTATAAATTGTTGTTGCGTCGAGCGTTGTCAGATAGACGTTCCTTTTCTATTTTTCGTGGAGAGTTTGGGTCACTGAACACTAGGGTGCGTCGAAAAACTCGATTTTTTGAAACTCGAAACGCAATAGTGCGAAAAAATTGCCTTTTGGGAAGACAAATCAAGGCAAAAAGAAATTTTGAAATAGATAAATAAGAAAAAAAGATTCCTTCGAGTTAGGATTATTTGAAAATGCGCAAGAACTTTTTTTGGACTTGGTTCATTGCACATTCGAAGAAAAAAAATTGAAAATTTTAAGCTTTAAATTTTTTCACATTAAATCGAAGAAATATGTAGACCTTGCAGACCATGAAACAAATTTTTTGTTCATTAAAAAAATTGTATTTACAAAAAATCGCCATAATTTTTTGGCTGATAGCAAGTAGATAAAGAAATTGGTCAAACATTGAAACTTAGAACGACATGCGTGACCTGAAGATATTGATCGATTTCAAATTTTTTTGAGACCCGATTTGTCTTCTTAAAAGGCAAATTTTCCGCACTATTAGGTTTCAATTTTTAAAAAATCAAGTTTATCGACCCAATCTACAGAACACACAGTTAGTTTAGGTTTTTAATGTTAGGATAAGTTTTAGGTAGGGAAATTCAACGAGATTTTCATATCTGTCGATGATTTTTTTTCATATTTCACTAAATTGTTATTTAAGTTGAAAAATGACAAAACATCATTTTTTATATTTGTACTACTACTTTGCTCTGTTTATTGATATTCTCCATAAAAGACAATTTTCTGGATAGAATAAAATCCGTAATTTCTTTAATTTTTATAAATAAATTAATGGATCAAACTGATATTTGCTGCATTTTCGGTATTTGAATGCATTATTTATACTGATTTCATCGTTGTATTATGTAAACGTAATGTAATTAATCATGACCATGAACTAAAGGAGAACAAATAATATTGCCATTCAACATTAATTGATATTGTGATAAACAATTTAATTTACTTCAACTGGAAAAGATAAATTTTAAACCAAAAATAAAATAGTTCAATTTTTAGGTAAAAATAATAATTTTCCACGAAAAAAGGATTTGAAAAAATGGTTCAAGTTGCAACCAAGGAGATGAATTTTCAACTACAATTATGAATCTTCAGCAAAAAATGAATTTTTGATCTATATAAAAAACGAATCTTCAATAAAATACATACATTTTCCACCAAATAGTTGAACTTTCAACTGAAAAATAGCTTTTTAAAAGAGAAGATTAATTTGACAAGAAAAAAACGAATTTTCAATAAAATACATACATTTTCCACAAAATAGTTGAATTTTTAACTAAAAAATATCAATTTTTAACCAGAAATGGATTAATTAACTTTTCTATCATAAAAATTAATTATTAACAAAAAAATTCAACGAAATAGTGAAATTTCCAACTAATATAATGAATCTTCAACATAAAAGATAAAGTTAAAAAAGAGTTAAGTTTTCTACCAAAAAAGATTTTTCAGTTACAAAAGAAAAAATATTCAAGCTAATTGTGGAAGTTTCCAGCCAGATAGACCAATTTTCTACAAAAGAGTTGCATTTGAAACCCGAAAATGTGACTTTTTTAACGAAACTGTTGAATTTGAAATAAAAAAGGATGACTTTTCAACCAAATTTTGAAATTTTCAACAGAATAATTAAATTTTCTACCTAAGTATAAAATTTTTCACCAAAAATAAATAATTTTCTAAGAAATACATGAATTTTAAACAAATAGTTGAATTCTCAATGAAAAAGGATCAATTTTTAACCAAAGAGATGAATTTTCAACTAAAAACGATCAATTTTAAACCAAATAGTTGAATTTTCAACTAAAATAATATAAATTGTCTTGAAAAAATTGAATAGTTAAATTTTTAGTTTAAAAAATTAACTCGATGTATTCAAAAATGCGATATAAGTGCATTTGTTTACAACAATTATTTGTATCAATAAAAATGGTTTTTAATGCGAATTCAATTAATTTGTTCATAACAATATGAATTATTGTTGAATGGCAACTTCTTTTGCCAAGTTATTTATTCATAATATGAAATGAAATGATTCCGTAGAAAATAAAAAGTTTCTATGCTTAGAAATGCGCTATAAGTGAATTTGTTTATAAAAATTATTTATAACAATGACTATTGTTTTCGTTTAGACCTTGGTCTTAATTAATTATTACTTTTACGTAATTCAATGAATAAATCAGTATAAATAATGGATTCAAATACCGAAAATGCAACAAATGTTAATTTTATCCAATAATTTGTTCATAATAATTAAAGAAAGTAGGGAATTTGATCTATAATAAAAACCTCCTTTCATCGAGAGTATATGTATTAATTCTATGAGTTTTTGGGATTATATCAATGGACAGAGCAAAATAGCCAAATTTTCAAATATATAAAATTATAGTTCCTATCATTTTGCAACTTAAATAACAAATTATTGAAATTTGAAAAAATTGGCCTTGACAGACCTTTTTAAACTCGAATTAGCTTATATTTTACAGAAAAAACATTAAAATCGAAATACGACTTCTGGAATTTTTTGAATCCCAAAATCTTGTTTTGCCGCACTGTGCGATGCTCAGTGGTTCAGAATTGGATTTTTGAAGACAAATCAGTCTACAGCTCACAATTTTTATCCGCTTTAGCCTTTTTTTAATCTGAATAAATTCCCCAATGATCCCGCGAGGCCGATTTTGGATTTTTTATTTTTGCAAAATTCTATGTAAACAACAAACGAAAAAAAATGTTGTTTTTAGAAAAAACATCATTTTAACCCGGGTAAATGCTTCTTTTTAACTGAATATCAAGTAAAAGTAATGAATTTGCAATTATAGTACGTAAATAATCAATTTGATGAATAATATAATCGTCATAAACAAATGTTATAAACAATTACTCGAATTTTAAATTTTCAAGTAGAAAAAAAGTTATTTTTGTGGGCTTATATAATTTTTTTTCTTAATACAACATTTGTTACGTTTGTTATTTACATACAACTTTGCAAAGGCAGACAATCAAAAATCGGCCTCCAGGTATCACTGGAGCATTTATTCAGCTTCAATTAACAAACAAAAAAACGTCTAAATCGGATAAAAATCTGATTCTGAAGCACTGTGCGACGCGACGTCTTTAGACGAATATAATTCTTATTCGTGGACTTTTTAAAGTAATTTTTAAAGAAGAAACAACACTTCTTTTATTAAGTTCTTCTAAATTTTCGAGAAGAACAATAGTTCATTTTAATAAATATTTCATTTTCAAATAGAAAACTGCCGGTTACGAGTCTTAACGAATATCGTCGCTGAGCGCGCAACGCCAGTTTTAGGCTAATGAATAAAATAATTTTCTAGCCAATTAAATAAACAGTGTACTAACTCGCCAAGGGGTTTTAGACCCATTCAAGACTTATTTCCCTCCAATAATGAACAAATAAAGCGAATAGATTTCGCGTAGATCCCGTTTCAGATTTGGCGTCGAAGCGTACGAATTAGACGGGCGATGCTCATTTGACAGCCGCTTACCTGTTTTCTCTACCCCCACCACCCAACTATCCCTCACGCGGCGGAGGAACCTCCAGACTGCGTGAGGGGAAGTTTGGTAGTGGGGGTAGAGCAAGCAGGTAACCGGAGATCAAATGGACATCGCTCGAATTAGACTCCAGAATCTTTTTTATTATCATCTGGATCGAAATCTCGCATGTAAATATCGACGATGCTTTTCATTTTTGCTACGCTATCTGTAGTTTCCATTTCTCCAAGAGCAAATTTTCTCCTGTTGTAAGCCTGCGAATTTTATAAGGTCTTTCAATCGAAAAGTACTGAGAACATAAGATAAAAACGCCTTGGGAAATTAAAACATGTTAAATTCAAGGACTTAGAGTTTTTGAATTCAAGATTTGAGCGTCAATTTAATTTTTCAAATTGGTTCCTAGTGTATTTAGAAAGTGGATTCTTAATCAACGACATAGGACTGAATTTCAGATGAATTGGAAAAAAATGTGGATCTCAAAGCTGCCATGCAATAATTTTTTAGATTTCCGTGCTGCCGAGACGCCTGTGCATTTTCGAAATAACTTATTCATAGATTAATCCTCGTTTGTATAACACGAATCCGAAAATTTGTAAAGTAGAACATCTTGCAATTTAAGTTCTTGACCAATAACTGTCTGCCTGGGAGTATTTTGTGCAATTTTTTTATTCGAACGAATGATTTATATCGGCGCTTTATTTCGGTTTTTTTATTATTAGACGAAGAAAGCGGATGCGCTATAAAAAAATTAGACTTGCTTAAACAGCGAAAAAAGACTACAATCGCATTGTGAATTGTTAGCGTAGTTTATAGAGTAAGGACATTATGTATTGAATAGAGGAGAGGAGATTTTTTATTAAATGGAAAACATAAGTATGAAAAAGTGTTTTTTATTTTAGTATTTAGATTATGCTGATACTGGAAAATTTTGAAAAAGTATCACTTAAAAATTTGTTTAAGTCGAAGAAGTTGATTTTTCTATATATTACAGTTTTTTATATTTTGGAAGTTACATCACCATAAATTGTGCTCATATTAAAGAAAATTAATCGCTGATTTTTACATTTTACATCATTTTTTGTTGTATTGTTTAAATATATTTAAATTTTTCAAATACCTGCAGCAACCTCTAAAAATAATTTTATCGAAAAAAGAAAAAGCTAGGCCTTAAATTTCTTGAAAAAGGAATAATATCAGAGGGTGTAATCTAAAATTTTTGTTTAATCCGAAGTAGTTGATTTTTCTAAATATAGATTTCCATATTTTCAAAGTTTCTCCATCAGAAATTAATTGTGCTCCTATTTAAAAAAAAGAATTGCTGTTTCTCACATTTTCGATCATTTTTATTTAAAGAATGTTAAAACTTATATTTGTGAAAGACCTTCATCAACAACTAAAATTATTTTATCGAAAAAAGAAAAAAAGCGTAGATTTTTCTATATTTTACAGTATTTCATATTCTTACAGAATCGTACAAAAGATTTTTTATTATTTTGAAACCTTTAAAAACCTTAAGAAGCTTCTGAGCTTTAAAGTATTTCAGATTCTTTTTCGACAATTTCAGAAATCTTTTTCACTTTTTTCTTAAATTTCATTTTCCATAATTATTTAATCATATGCAATCATATTCTATCGAAACGTTTCAAAATCGTTAAAAAGCTTCTTTTTACAAAGTCATCAAAAATCCATATTGTGTTTCAAAATTTGTTTAATCTTTTCAAATTTTAACTTATTTTTGACATTTTCTCCAAATATTTAAATATCTTTCAAAATAATTCAAATTTTTCCTATTTTTTTTTTAATCTTGCAAAATTAAAAAAGTTGCTTCAAAATTTAATTTTTCAAAATAAAGAATTATTTTTAATTTCCCTAGGAACCTCAGAAATTTTTGGTATTTTCCTGAAAACAAGAGTTTTTTTCTAAAAATTTGCAATCTTGCAAAATTGCTTACATTCTGTTCTGAGATTCTAGGAAATCATTTAAAATTATTTTAAATCTTTTTCACTTTTCTCTTGAAATTCATTTATGAAAATCAAAAATCATTAATAATTTTCCTAGGAATCGTGGAAAAAATTGGTATTCTCTTGAAATGTTTCAAAATTCTCAAAAGGCTTCTTTTTCGAAATCTTCGAAAATCCAAATTTTGTTGAAATTCTTTCAAATCTTTTCAAATTTTTAATTATTTTTTAAATTTCCTCCAAACTTTTAAATATCTATCAAAATAAATCGAATTTTTCCTACAAATTTTTTGAAATCTTTAAAAAGTCTTCTAGATTCTTTTTCGACAATTTTGGAATCTTTTTCAATTTTATCTTAAAATTAATTTTGCAAAATGAATAATCATTTTAAATTTGCCTAGAAACCTCAAGAAAAATGTTTATTCTCTTGAAAACACGAATTTTTTCTAAAATTTTGTAATATTGCAAAATTGTTTACATTCTGTTTCACACATGTAGGAAATCATTTTAAATAATTGGATATCTTTTAACCATTTCTTTTGAAATTAATATTTCAAATTAAAAAATCATTAAAAATTTTGCCAGGAATTTCAGGAAAATTTGTTTATTGTCTCCTTTCAAAATCCTAAAAGAGCTTTAATATTTTGTTTGGAGTTTTTCTTAAATATTTTCAAACTATTTTGGAAATTGTTCCTAAACTTTTAGATATGTTTTAAAATGATTCGCATTTTTCTTAGAATTGAAAAAAATTCTGTAAAATAGAAAAAAAGTACCTATCTTGGAGATTTTTTTTCAATAATTTTGGAAATATTTTGAAACGTTTGAAAATATTTTTAAATATTCTCTGAAAATTATTTTAAATTTTACTCTTGAAAAATTTTAACATTCTTAAAAATCTTATAATTTTTTTTTATTTGAAATCTGCAGAAATTTATGCAAAATTGAAAAAAAATGCCTTAGACTCTTCCAGATTCTTTAAAATAACTTTTCAAATAATTAAAACTTTACCAAGTCTTTTTTAATTTTGCAAATATAAAAAAATTGCTTAAAACTCTTTCAGATTCTCCGTCAACAATTGTGGAAAATTTTCTTAACTTTCTGTTGAAATTAATTTTTTTAAATAAAAAATCATTTAAAATTTTCCTAGAAACCTCAAAAAAAAATTGTTTTATTCTCCTGAAAACACGAATTTTTCTTTAATTTGTAATCATGCAAAACTGATTCTTTTTTGGCAATTAAGGGAATCTTTTAATAGGTTTGAAATATTTTTAAATGGTTTGAAATATTTTTTAATGTTCTGTTGAAATTAATTTTTTACAATAAAA